>CAJPEV010006105.1:0-11542 GCA_905338385.1 Darwinula stevensoni
ATTGCCACGAGGATGAGTCCATCAATTAATCGATAGCATAATTAAGTGCTTTCGCCCCGCCAAAGAAGGACCAATTGCACCCATTGCGCAATATTTTGGATGAAATGAGGTCAAATGTGGAGAATTTATGTGTGCTTTCCTCTAAACACTCCTTCGGATTTAAACGGGTTGGATTGACTGGTAACTCACGGTTTCAATGCCACTGGCCGAGAGGGAAGGCATATTTGCTTGAAGTTTTACTTCGATAAAACTGGTGTAACACACTGCACTATACCGAAGCCTTTTGTTCTCAGCCAACTCTGAGAAAGGAAAACCTCCCCTCAGTCTCGCTTTGGAGTTTAGAGGCTACTCATCCGATTTCAATCCTTTCTATCTCATTCGAAAGAACAAATTGGAACTCAAAAGTTTATGTGTAGAATTTGTATTAATAGAAGGGTTTCAGTCATTCCTCAATAAGGGAACGAAAGAAGATAATGTGCCCTACGCCGATGAGAAAAATGTTCAGATTGATGGAAAGCTTTCAAACTCGGACAATGCTAGCAAACCATGCATCAGTCACAAAAATGCGTTACACAGAGCAAAATGAAATTGGCTGGTGTCAAAGCTATTAGTGATCAGAAACCTGAAACCTAAGATATTGTTTTGCAAAATTTCCTTCATAGATGCCCTCCATCACGTGGCCACACTCCCCTCGAGAGATTGATTTCGGACGCTGCAAGTCTTCAATTGCATTCTGGGAGAGTTTTTCTGGGACGTAATCCTCCAATTCACGAGGCCTTCAACGGTTTACCATTGATACAGAGGGACAGTTAGGAACTCCTCCTCAATAGGTATGGAATCACTACGCTTAAGGCTGGGTCGTCTCTCCCGAACGCGGATGTCTTCCACTTTTGGGTGAGGGAATATTGACTGGTAACTCACGGTTTCAATGCCACTGGCCGAGAGGGAAGGCATATTTGCTTGAAGTTTTACTTCGATAAAACTGGTGTAACACACTGCACTATACCGAAGCCTTTTGTTCTCAGCCAACTCGAGAGATTGATTTCGGACGCTGCAAGTCTTCAATTGCATTCTGGGAGAGTTTTTCTGGGACGTAATCCTCCAATTCACGAGGCTTTCAACGGTTTACCATTGATACAGAGGGACAGTTAGGAACTCCTCCTCAATAGGTATGGAATCACTACGCTTAAGGCTGGGTCGTCTCTCCCGAACGCGGATGTCTTCCACTTTTGGGTGAGGGAATGCCATGCCGAATGAGATGATTCACATTTGGATGACTGGATCTGTCCCTTCCAATATCCTTATACTTTTCAACCTTACCAGATAGCTTATGACTAGCAGAGGTACCCGGCGTTGCACGGGTGAATATTGTATACATCCCATATATGTCCCATAAATAAGGTACCCCCGGGCTGGGCCGGAGGTACCGTATTTATTTATTTTTAAATAAATAGGGTACCCCTTAAAATTGTTCCTGCATATATTCGAAAATGAGCCTGTAGTTTTATTTTCGGAATTTTCCCATTCTTTTTCGCAAAATGTGACAGCTAAGGGACCTACACTTGAATTCCGAAGTTTATGGAAATATCATTTTCCTCATTCGTGTCGGAAATGCCAGCTTCGAATATTCTCGGAAAAACCTTCCTGATAATTCCGGCTAGAGCCCCTGGAGAGAAAGAGCCTGGCCAACCTGGGTCACATTTTTCAATGCATCTGATTGGCTGGCGCGCCATTGGACGCCATTTTCGCTCCAGTTACTACATGAACATGGTCCATGTAATGCACGTGAAGTGGCGTTTCCGCGTTGATTGCAGAGCAATAATGCCGCGCTATGGAGATGTGAAACGCTCAAACGGGTCTGAGCAAGGTTTTCGCATGTTTCTGTTTCCGATAGACAGCCGAGAAGATCCTTTTAGGCTGTGAAAGGGACACGTGAATATTGGGAGCTTCAAGATTGATCTCGCTTACATGAGGTAACCATAACATATAGCCTAGCCGATACAGCAGGGAGCTCCTTTGGGGTCAGGACAACATTTGCCCCAAAGATAAAGTGTTGGCATTTACGTAAATACAGAACCTTCATGGTGTGAATTCAGGTTAGGCTTCTGCGGCTCTGCCGAAAAAAACGTTATCTAATATAAGGTCATTCGTGGTAATGTGATCGATCCTAATTTATTAGTACCTACAAGTACCGTATGCCATCAACGATGTATGCACTAAGAAGAACACTGCCATGCTAATCCTGGTTTACATATCTCGTCAAATCTCACTGGTTCAACTGAGAGATGTTTCACTGACTATAAAAGTGCCTTCTTTCAACTCTATTACTTATTTCGGTGCACCTCATTCAACTTTCCCAGTATGATCAGTACTTCAGAATCAAATTACTTATTTTGCATCATGGCAAAGTAGAATCCATGCTCTTTCCAATTAGTCCCTTTCGGAGTTCCATACATGCGCATGCTATGCTCGGGCATAACATGTGCATAAAATTGGGCATCGGGGTAAGTGTGATCATTCTTAACGTGACCCAAGTCTTCACGTCTTATTCACTCGTAGGCCTCCCTCGAAGATTCAAAATGTCAACTACGTTCAAGAAGCTGAAGTCACTCCTTGCCTGAAGTTCTTTGTCTGATTGACACATTGTGCATTGACTCTAAAAAATTAATGGAATGGTCTCCGAACTATCCTCGCTGGGTTTCGAAACTAGGCTACATCTCAATTATTTTTAAGCATCACTGTAGTATGAATAACGGCCTTAGAATTTGCAAAACTTCCGTCATCTTGGCATGCCTATTTTAGTCAATAAACTAAGACTTGGAGATTTTGATAGTGCTGATTAATGACAATTTTTTTGGCAATTGCAAAAGATGGGGTTGATGTGATCACTGAAAGAAATTTGATATCAGGAGAAAATGCATTCAGTTTTGGCCATGCAAATAAATGGACATAGTGCTGATAGATTTGTTAGCTAACAAATAATACTGTGTCTGCTTCCATTATCAGCCAAGTCCCAGTATAGTCAAATTCGATACGAACAGATACAAAATATTTTAAAGAAATATTCATACATGGTCGTCAGACACACATCGGAGACTCACAGGGTCTCCGATGTGTGTCTGACTTGTCTGTCTAACTTGGTGGGATTCAGCTGGCTTGAAATAGGCATTGGGCAAAAAGTTAGTACATTCCGAAGGTTTCGTTAGTGCATCTCGTTTCGTGGAGACGAAATCTACTCTCGACAAGCGTGCCTCATATGAGGAAAACGGAGCGATTCAAGGAGGAATTGACTGGGGGAGAATGGGAGGATGTGCACTGTGGGGCGAAAAAGGCGGCCTTTGTTGAGGGTGGCCAGGGTCTCTCTCTACTGGGGCTCTCTACTGGGGCTCTAATTCCGACCTTTCCGTATCGACACCTAGGAAAGACAGTCGACTCCTTTAGTTTACATTACAAATGGTAGATGACTCCCAGAAACGTCCTATATCTCCTTGATTATGACAAAGTGATGCTTCCGAAATCACCCAGTTTTTATTCTCAAGAAGAAAGGTATTTTTCTGTATTTACTCATCGGATATAGCGGAAAAGAAGAACATCACAGCTTCTTCTTCCCATAGGAGAGGAACTGCTCTGAAACGATGGACTTCACCGACATCACTTACATTTTCTGGCGACGGCGCGCACTTCTTGGACTGATTAAAGTATGGAATATGCAAGACTAAGTGGTTCTCCTCAAACAATCCCACTTTCAGAAAAGAGAGAGGCGAGAAGGAATCGCGATCTTTACGGAAAAGCATTATTAGGAGGTCCTGAATAGTCGCCATATTGAATACTAGCTGAGATACCCGGCGTTGCCCGGGAAATAAATAGTACAACACGGTTCAGAAAGTATCCTTTATTATCACATCAAGTACTGTATCCTTAATTATCACTGCAACAGTGAATAACTTTAGTAGAAATATCCTTGATTTTTCCATGAGATTATGACACAAACTGATACTGAATCTTCACTGCAATGCCTGTTGGTACACAACATTCTTAGTTTTTCCATCTGGTGCCAGGATGAAGAGGTTATCCTCCTTACCAACGCGTGAACATGCCACGTACAGCTGGCCATGTGAGAAGCATGGCGTTCTCAGATCAATACCTGCAATCCGGAGTGACTGACCCTGTGCCTTGTTGATTGTCATGGCAAAGCACAACTTCACTGGAAACTGTACCCTCTTGAATGGAATAGTTTCCTCTGATGGGATAATTGGAATTCTTGGGATGAAGACATCTTCTCCTTTGGCGCAACCTGTGAGGACTGTGGCTTGGATGACATGCCTCAGCAGCTGCTTCACAATCAGCCTGGTACCATTGCACAGCCTTGGAGCATCAATATTCCGAATGAGCATGATTGGTGAGCCAACCTTGAGTATGAGGTTGTGCACCTGCAACTCCGGAGTATGAATAGAGTTTAAGAACTCAGTTGGGTACTGGACAGCAACGTCCTCTTTCAGCACACTGTCCATTGACTTGTAAGAGTGCTCTGGACCTGGAATAAAATTCTGTGCCTGAATGTTCACCATCTCCACTAAGCGTGATGTCGTCCCTGGGAATTCCTAAGTTGCTCAGAAAAAAAGCTAAAACCATTTAATGATTACTAGGAGGCTAAACGCGGCCGGTACTGTCAGAGACAGTATCTCTAAGGTTGGGACTCTCCTAGCCACTAGACACAGGATAGAATCATAAAAGAATAATCGAGATAACGTATCATCAGGATGATAACTATCAACATTTAAATTTCAGGAACTTGGGAACATGGCGCGGGCAGAAGACAAAACGTTTCATCACCAGGAAAATGTCCTATTCAACGGCCTCCAACCAAGTGCTCCGATATACCCACAGTGAAACCGAACACCCAAAAAGTTTCCCTCTTCCAGATATTTCCATCCAATTTCTGAAGGAACCTTATGGACTTCAGGAGCCTGTGGCAGAACTAACCATAAATATTCGTCCAGTGTGTACCATTTGCAACGTTCGCTAAGGGAAACTCGTCTCGGCTTAGTGCGTATGCTTCAGCTGTTTGAGCATGAATACGCTTAGAGAGAGCGCCAGATTCTTGAAGACATTTCCATGATTCTGAAAAGCCGATGAATGCAAATATACCTGTGAAACATGGCTTGAGAGAAGAGGCCTGGACGAGAAGCGTGTTATTTTCTCTGCTAGATACCATAACGTTTCTACCTTTACCTCCAGGATATTTGAACGTGCGCCCGCTCGCATCGGACAGAAAGCAAAACTCGGACCGAAGCAGAGACCTGATAGGGGCAGGTGCAAGTGAGACGTAATGTGCTCATTGAAATTGACCAATCTGTATTGCAGAATGTGTAAGTATACATTTATTTGTGTATTGTTTAAAATACTGTCTGAATTATACAAGAATAGGCTGTTAATATGGTTCTGGGTCCAATGGACCACGATGCAAAAATCTTAGCCATTTGTGTAGGCCGCGCCGTGAACAAGATGAGTCCCATACTCAGTGTATTTTCATGTATTCATGTGATAGTAATTAAGGAAATAATTTTGAAGAGATTCTTTGGGAATGAAGAATTCAAAGAAAGTTAAACCTGGAACACTTTTTGCTGAAATATCTTTGACTCGAGAGTGATGTAATCCCCATGCAAATGGCCCCCTTGTGAACCAATGCCTTGCCTATCCTCCAGCCGTCGCACCATTTTCGCTCGTACGTCGACGGTACATTCTTCGCAGGGGTTGCCAAAAAGCACATGTACCATTTGCGACTGGATCCTGCCTTGCAGGGTGACGTCCAACACGCAATTGAATTTCGGAAGCTAGCTTCTCATAGACCTCGTCGAAGATGGTGAGAGAATCTCCATCTAAAGCTACACGTCCCTTCTGAAATGGTTCGTGGAAGTTAAATCTGCCCATAACCGCCTTAACGTTTCTTATCCTCAGCGCGAAGTCTCGAAAACCCCAAGCCTTCTCGACCCAATCGGCCCGGTAAGTCAACGGTTGAGATTCTTTTTAAAGGAAGAATTGGAGGTCTAGTCCTAGGCCTGATTTGAAGACAGTCCATGGGTTACGTCTAGGCCCACTGCGTCCCTCAGAGAGGAGAGGGGAGAGAAGAGGGAGGTTGGAGTTAGGAGGGTTAGAAGGAATAAATTGAAGAATGGGGAAAACAATTGGAAAATTATTTTAATGGTACGTCTTTATATAGAGTGCATGTTTGGAATTTCCCTTCCCTTGGTATCCGTTCCCTCTCTTGCACGGCCGCGGAAGATATGGAGGTCTCTCAAGGCGTACTGGCCTCTTTGTGGTCATTTGGTCTGATCGCCTGAATCGATGGGAAAGGTAGATGAAGGAAATCGTGTGGAGTGAAATTGCTTTTGGAAAAACCCAGCGATTTGGCCATTAATATTCATGGGTCTCCCTTTGTTATGACACCTAAACCCGACTTCATTACGTTATTTGATATGGATCATCATTCCACATATCTTCGACTGTGAGGAAATGCGGAATTCATGCGCGAAGGTGAGAGAGGTATCTCTGCTAAAAGATCATTTTTTGAAATTCACTTCGCCCCTTCTGATTCATGGCAATGAAGAATAAAGCGAATTGGAAAGTGGAACTGAAAGCTAAATACGAGAGGGAAAGCAAGGATGGGAACTTTTCTGTGCTATACACTCGTCCCTCCCCCTTCTCCCCTTCACTGAGTAAAAATGACTTTTACTAGCCTCTTTACGCAGAAAAATGCTCATTTTTTCCTTCGAAATCACGCAGTTCATTCAAATTGAAAAATGCTTTCTGTAAGCAGGGAAATGCATTCATCTTCCAGGGTCCCATTTCCCGGTCGCTTTGGTCACCGGAATGGAATCTCGCGAAAGAGCGGGAAGGGGAAAGCGACAGAGCCTTCCTTCAGCCCCAACAGGCGTGGCATGAGCAAGGAAAGCCTCGGAGAGCGGGAACGACATGAGCAAAGGCGCGAAGGGCAAGGCTTTAATTGTTTCGTGGCGAACAGGAAGGCCAACTTCAACCCGACGGCCTTCACCTCTGCGTTCCCTCTCTCTCCCTCTCTCTCTCTCTCTCTCTCTCCCTCCCTCTCCTCTCTCTCCCTCTCGCATCGTCTTCGTCTCGTACGAGATATCTGAGCATGCGTCCCACTTTGAAAATTGGCCCGTTCATCTCCCCGACGGGTTTGCCTCCGTGAGGGAAACTATCGATACAAAGTTCCGATTAAGATAGAAATTTTCTTTTGGTAGTACAAAGCAAATTGATAAATAAAAGTTAAGTCATAAATATTCGCTATTTTCCCTATTCGACCCTTTCCCGTTACGGATATTAGCTTCCTGGTACTACTCGCTGAGAGCAACTAGAGTGACAAAAATGTGCATGCTTCTTCCCCTCTCAAACAAAGCGGTCCATCAAATTTAAAGTTCTGATTCTCCGGGGTTGCGTAGAACGCTGAATGAATGCGGATGTCATTAATATGCAGGACTCTAATATTCATTGCGTTCCCAAATCATTCGTGATAAGTCGGATTGCGGGCCGGCAATCCGATGTTTGTGGCGTCTTCGTATCCCTACCTACCACCGGTGATCGCATATTTTCGGCAAAATTCCCAAGACCAGGAGCAGTTGAAAAGACTTCCAATCAGTATGTCTATGCTTATGTTTTCCTCCGATTCTCTCGAAATACATCAGATGCCCGGGATGATGAAGATGGGGAATTCTTTTTTTTCAACGCTGCACCCACCTTCCAGGAATTGAAGAACTCGTTTCCCCAACAAATCTCGAGAGAGCGAGCGGGAGAGAGAGAGAGAGAGAGAGAGAGAGAAAGGGCGGGAGAAAACGAGAGGGAGGGAGAGAGAATAAAAAAAGGCCTGAGAGAGGTGGAAGGTCTGCACATCCCGAGAGCAATTCATCCCATAGAGAATCCATCCCTTTCTTCACGATGCATCTTCCTTCGATATCCATCTCCCTTTCCTCTTCTCTCCTTTCCCAATGTGCACACTGATTCATCCGAAAATTATTTCATTTTCTAATAATTATATCATTTCTTCATTTTAAAAAAGTTCAATTTTTAAATATTTTTTAAGACTTGTGAATTTCTCCCATCTGCTTCAAACTTTCTGGCGGTACCGTATATATAAATATTTCTTTTTACTTCGGACGACATAACGTTTTGAAATGGTATGACCACGCAGATGTCTCGAGGGGATGAATGCAAAATGCAGAAGTAGGTCGATGGATTTTAAAGAAATGCTGTCGGAGTGAGCCTTGAGGGGAAAGAGGGGCGGAGAGACGCTATGCGACAAACCATAGCCCCAGCTCATTTTTCAGGAAGGGTGTGACCCCCCCCCCCTCTTTTAAAGGGAAGCGGGAGTCCGGAACCGCGTCATGCTCCATTCAACCAGACGTGTGGAAAACATTCTTGTACTTGCACAATTGTATTCGAAAGCCTGTCCCTTTTTGACGCTTTTCCGGGGGACGCTGCTTGAAACCGAGACCATCATTTTTATGCCAAAAAAATGTAATATGCCTCTTGACTCTTCCTCTCTTCCATATTATACAGGGTGGAACGAAAAATGTTGTAGGTTTTGATAATCTAATAATCTAATAATTGTTATTAGTTTCTAACCATTTAGAAGCGTTTTTTTTCTCTTTTTATCTTCATTAGAAACAAAATGGCACATTATCAATACTTGTAACATTTTTTTGGTCCAACCAGTATGAAAAAAATGAAGAAGATGGAAAAAAATGACTGCTATTAGCAGCCATTTTGAGACAAGCTTCTGAGGAAAATTCAGACGGATAATGAATCGTCAGAAAAATTTTTTTTTTTTTAAGTCCGGATTAGGGATTACGGATCATAATTCCAACCGCGTGCGAACGCGCTGTAGGCCTAATGTAAGCATACGGACGTACACACGGTGCACGTGTCTCTTACCGAAAGGAGACGGTACCTCGATTAGGTACCTCGATTAGGTACCTCGATTAGGTACCTCGAAGGCGGTACCTCGAAGGCGGTACCTCGAAGGCGGTACCTCGAAGGCCATGCAGGCGAATGAGGGACATTTTTTTATTCTCGAGCTCTCATGGGAGCATTGCTCGGACCGGATCCACTGTCTCTCCCGGCAGAAAAAAAACGACTGGAAAGACGTTCGTCGCTTTCCGCTTTGCGACGCGCCCGACGGCCGAATCCACAGCGAAGCGGTCGCGTCGACACCATCGAAGCCTTCGAATCCAGCCGAGTCGTTGAGAAGAATGGGCCCAGGGAATGCCCCTCGATCAAGCCGGGGATCACCTTCAGTAGGTGGAAGGAGGTGGAGATTGCTCGGGAGTTCGCGGGGGAATGGGGAAGAGGTCGAGGTGATTCGAGTTCGCTGCCGAGGTCACTCGATTCTATCTTCGACGATCACGCTCGCGACATAAGGATGACGATCGCGATTAAAAATGCATGGATTGCCGATGAATCTCCTGATTGAGCGATCCGATCGCGAGTCATTTATTGGGAATGCTCGGCTGATCGAAAAGGAACGGAACTTTCGCAGCAGCTCAAATAACACTCGTGGAAATCCTTGGCCCCTCTGGAGGCTTCAACTACGTTCCCTTGGCGACTCATGGTGAAAGTGTCAGCGGTCTTTCGTTCAAGGAACTCTGTAGGCGATAAAAATAAATTGCCAAGGTCACCAAGGCTCTCCACCTCCGTAACTTTCGGCGGATTTCACAGCGCTGGGGCAAAGGACAAAGATGAAGCTCTGCAAATGCACCTACGTACAGCAGGTTATTGCTGCAGATACTCATCCACAGAAAGGGATGAGCATAAGAACGGCGGGTGCTTCGTCCACTTCGTCCACTCATCTGTCCAGCATCAGAGCGTACGAAGAAAACCGTGACAGCCCGGCGGTCGCAAAAACCGACTTGCGACGCTGACTCGGCGCATTCGCACTCGATGGCCTTCGTCTGATTCATCTTTCCTGCCCGGAAGGGTGGTCACACGTCGCCCATTGCTTCCTATACGTTGGAAAAAAAAAAAAGTCAAGAGCGAAGAGAGGAAGAAGCAGCATCTCATCATATTTATTCACAGCCATTAAGATAATATTTTTCCCCCTGTATTTCTCAGAGATCAAGGAATCAACGGTCTGGGTTTCAAGGATTCAAGGCATACTGGCGGTCAGCAGCCGCTACGCTCTTAGAAAATTCCGAGCGTTTCGGGAGTAAAAGGTGAGCACGCCGTGAGGTTTTTCGAATTTCCTCTCTCATAACTCACCAGATGCTCCCTCATCGCTCGTATTGAAGCGAACATCTTTAAGTTCTTCGCCAAGCCACTAGATGGAGTTAAGGGTCTCGCTTTCCGCACAGTACACAAAAGTACCCTTCCCTCTTTCCCTGGAATCGTCCCGAGCAGGATTGTACTCGTATTGAAGCGAACATCTTTAAGTTCTTCGCCAAGCCACTAGATGGAGTTAAGGGTCTCGCTTTCCGCACAGTACACAAAAGTACCCTTCCCTCTTTCCCTGGAATCGTCCCTCGCAGGATTGTCTAGTAACTTGCCGTACGTCTCGCGTAGTCTCATTTTAGGAATCGATAAACAAGGACACTTCATCATTTGTTATCCACTTATTCAAGACATATTCATAGAGTCCAAGCCATAAACAAGTTCATATTCCTTTTGAGAACCCAATTGGAACGCGTTCGATTTTATCCACAAGAGAGATCTTGACCATACAGAGTGTCCGTGAATTACATTCAATCATACCTCAATCAGACGGGGTAATAAGGCCCTGTGCTTGACCCAGTACAGTAAGAGGGAGGTCAACGCCTGAGCGGTTTTACTCACGAAGGAGAGCAATTTTACTCCTTGGTGATGGAGCAAATTCGCTCCTTTCCCCGAGTGAAAGGGGGGTGAAACTGGTGTTAGCTATTTTACTCTCTCTTTTTTGAGAAAAATTGCTCCCCCTTTTTCTAAGAGTGTACGCCGGCCGTAATACGGGCGGAAATGCGAAAACGTTCGCACAAAAAGATGGGAAGTTCCCTCCTGCGCTCAGCGTTCAGCGCTGCGCATCGCTCATTCCGGCCCGGCGACCACCGCGGCTATGAACCGAGCGGGCTTTTCCGTTTCGTCCGCGGCGACTGCCGCGTCGCCGGCCGTCCGGGGCAACCTTCCCCGGCGTGTCTTCTTCGCGTTCGACCGGACCATCGCGAAAATCGATTCATCGAGGGCTGAATCGCTTGTGTCGCTCTCCGTTTATGTCCCCAAGTCGTGCATCATTCGGGTACTTTGAGTCATGAGATAAAATACGGGTCAATACTCAGGGAGGGAGAGAGATCGTACTTAGCCGTTTTAGAACGCCAAGGAAAATGAGAAAAATATCCCTTGACATAGAGAAAAAAAGTGATGCAAAGTATTCACTACATTGCACCGAAAATGAATACTGTACAGGGTGTCCTAAATTCGGTAGTCTACTTTTTGCAATATGCCCAATGACACGATTGGGAAACCTTGTACTTTGAAATATACATAACTCTGCTACGTTTTA
>CAJPEV010006106.1:0-11534 GCA_905338385.1 Darwinula stevensoni
CAAGTACTTCTTCAAGTACTTCTTCAAGTACTTCTGCAAGTACTTCTTCAAGTACTTCTTCAAGTACTTCTTCAAGTACTTCTTCAAGTACTTCTTCAAGTACTTCTTCAAGTACTTCTTCAAGTACTTCTGCAAGTACTTCTGCAAATACTTCTGCAAGTGCTTTCGCTGCAGGTTAAGTGAGGATGCCTAGATGAAAGTTTTGACGAATCCAGCGGCGAGAAAGGCCTTTTTGATACTCAGAAAAGTCAAAGGAATACAGAAGAAAGCCACTATACAGTCAGTGTGCTTCTATTTCGTCATTCCAACCCTCTCATGACTCCCCCCCTGCTCCCAATAATGTTATTGGGGTGGGGGGCATCAAGGTATTCTGTCTACCTTGGGTAGATGTCTTCAGAAAATGACCAAAGTACGACAAAAGTACGGGACATGGAACACGGGACAAAAAAAATCCTGTTTCATGAAAGATATGGAAAATATGATTTTCCTATCTGTTTAGAGCTCCAGCTGAGAGATCCCCGTCATCACGTAAGGGTATTAGGTTGAAGGTCAAGGGCACTCCCCCCATCCCTCCCCCCTCCCCCCCTCCGCTCGTCAAGGAGCTATCATGATAATACTGAGCTTGCCCATTGGATCCAAGACCGATTCCGTCGATGTTATTTCGGGGGGGATTAGGACCTTGCCGCCCCGATAAATTTTATAAGTCGGCATTTCGAATCTCGTCCGCGATGATTTCCCCCCAAAACCCCCGCAACCCCGGAGACCCCACGGTCCAGAAAGAGCGACTCACCCCTCGGTCGACCGAGCCGCCCCTCCTCCCCCGGGCGACAGAGAGCCACGCATGCCCTCCACTTCCCTCTCGATCGCCGAGCAGATTCTCTCGATGCTGTCCGCGTCGCTGCGGGCGGGTGGAACGGGCGCTTAAGAGAGCTCGATGTGGACGAGTGAATTAAATATCTCTCACTTGTATTCGCTGTGGAATTCATCCGTGATGAGCTCCACTTCTGCGTCGCCTAGCATCGAACACGATTCGACACGAGAAAAAGAAAAACTGGCTTCCATATTCACTGACTTCTTTAACTATATAGTGAGATACTTCCTCGAGTCACGGGTTGAGGACGTTCGTGTTTGCATCGGCAACTTCTGTGCCTGTGCAGTCCATATGGAAGGCCATCCCGAACTGAGTCAAAAGGCATTCTGCTACCGTTGAGATCATTTCGCTTGAAACGGTCGTGATTCAGTCGTCGATGCAAAAAAAAAGGCGGTATGAGCAAACTTGGTTACAAACTTGATGAAGGTAAACTTGTAAGGTAACTTGTAAGTCAAACTTGATTACACGAATAGGTAGGTACTAGATTGCCGATTTCTGCCGCAAGAAATGCTCGTACTCCCAGTTCCTTCCAAGTAACACCCTGACCTCGGCGACTTCGGCGCTCTTGGGAACTGAGTACCTCGTATTCGCATCGGGGAACTTCGGTCCGTCGCAACAGCGGCAGGGATCCGAATCCCTCGGAACTCCGTCGACCGGCGCAGGACCGGTGCGGCCCGTGGGGCGCATCCGACCTGCCTCCCGAGGCAGACGGAAGGGAGGTGGCATCCGGGTCCCCGCGGCCGGCGACCGGATCCGGGACGGGAGGTTCTCGTCGAGGAAGTGCTCGCACTGGTCCACGATCTCTGCGAAAGGAGGATTGGGATGTGAGATGGTCCAGGATGACTTCGAGGCTTCCTCGGCTCGCTCGCTCGCCTTCGAATCCGAGGAGGTCGGCAGCGGCCAGGAGAGTCTTCACGTTTGAGGACCGGATGATGGTGGAGGCGAAGGGGGGATCGCAGTAGCACCATTCGAGAATCGTCCGCATCGCTTCCGCCGTGATGTGTCGCTATGTATATTCACGGAATACAATCATTGTTTTTTTTTTTTACATTCTTCTTGCCAAAGTTCCAGACATTTTCTATGGAACCGATCGGGCGTGTTCCCTCCTCGCATCGCTCTGACTGGTTCGTAGAAGCACTTATTTATGTCGTACCGAATCGAGTGCGACGGTCGACGGGAGCTCCCCGCGTTCTTCCATCGAAGCGAAGACCCTCGAGTATCCGCAGAGAATGGTCCTGTGACAAGGGAATCGCCATGGGCCCACCGCGACCGTCACGTCCGTCAGTCTACGAAGGCATCGACGAACGAGGATCAACGGATAACCGGATAACGGATAACGGATAACGTTAACCCGCGAACGAAGCCGATCGAGACGGACCTTTGACCGTCGATCGCTCTTTTCATCAGGGACGCCACGTCCGACTTCATCGGGAATCTCTTCTGCGCGTTCCGCGACGGATTCCGCGACGAACGCCGCGAACCGTCGCAGCATCTCCTGTCGACCTCAAATCCTCCGCCCTCCTCCCGCGGCCGCGGAAACATCGAAGGAGCCTTTTTCGCGACTTTCGCGAATTCCAGCCGTTTCCCTCCTGCCTCTGTCCTCCGATCGGCGAAGGACTCCCTGGGGTGGCGACCCTCGTTCCCGACCAAGTAGACGTCATCCGCGACCACGACCACTATCCTGTCGTCCGAGTCTCCGAGGTCGTTCTGAAGAAGAGGCATGCATCATCCATCCGCGCGTTTACTCGAATGAACTTCGTTCACCGTGGAAAATCTGCTTTGAGGCATTTGAACCTCCCACAGCGACGCAAATCGACCTTCCATCCTATTCTCTTAAGCAATCTCAGCGCGAAACCGAACGATTCTCTCACGCCCGAAGGAACCTCCACTCACGCCCCCTCCTCGGCCACGGGACCGCCCGGAATCCACGTCGCGCGAGTGCGTGCCATCCCGGACCCATTCCCGGACGGTGACGTCTTCCTCGGAGGGCCGGTCCGATTCCTCGGTCTCGCCGGATCTCAAACTGCAATTTCCCAACGATACCATTTTGCGAATAGGCAAACTCTCCAACTCTCGAGAAAATTATGGAAACATTTCGGCCTTTCTGGTGGCTTCGAAGCGATGGGAGTGGATGTACCCGGGGAGAGTGGGCGAAATTTTAATTACTAATTTGTATTTTGCTTTCGCCGATTTTTTGTTAAATTCCCGGCGGGAAACAGCAATAAATTCCACAGTTGTAAATTCGGACCCATTCCAATTGAGCAACAGCAGGGAAGTAAAATCAGATCCAGATTAGTTCCTCGTTCTAATATCACTGGTGAAATGAGAATGTTCGTGTTGGTTGTTCTTGCCGGACGGAAAGAACAGCCGAAGCAGCTGAATTTCAGCTGTAAATTCGACTATGAATATCATTCAAAACTGGAATTTCCATCTGGAAACATCTTTAAAAAAAAAAAAAAAACATTTCAGTGGGATAATTCCACCTGTAAAAAAACCTGGTATGCGAAGGTACGGTCTCGATGGCAAAGATCGACTAAGTATCCATTTCAGAAACATGGAATTAGAACGGTTTCTTTTTTATCGTGCAAAGTTCTTCCCGCAAGAGTTCCAGATCAACCAATGACTATTGAATCTACGAGAAGAAAAAACCTCATGATGTTGCGTTCATGTCGGAGATCCATTGGCTGGGGAAGGTCGGGGAAGCAACTCTCGGTTTCTCGTGGGGTGGGGCGGGGCGGGGCGGGGCGACACGACGACGTCGTATTGACGTCTGTCCGAGGCATTGATGTCGAGTGAGGAGCTGCAATAGGATAGGTGTTGTTTTGTCGATTGCATTCTAATCATGCCACTATGATCCTCGCATTGAGCAATTTACTCTCAAAAATTCATCAATCGGAATGATCGAGTATCGAAAAACGAGGGAATTCGGTTTTTGTGGGTCTAGGCAGCAGCCATGCCTCCCTAAACTTACTTTGGTTGACGAGAATCCTGGAGTCAAGCGGAACGCTTCGTACGGATCGCGGCCGATTTCTGATCAACAGGAGCTCCTTAACGGTCGGGTGCTGGATTTCAGTCGGTATGTCGTGGTCTCGATCGGAGACTACTCGAAATAGACGACAAAGGGAAAGCCATAGAGACAGTTATTTAATTCCAGAACGTAGAATTTCCAGCCATAGACACTCAGTTCGAATGCTTACAATATATCCAGGGGAAAAACCCGTTAATCAGGCGTCAAAGATAATTCTCCGTCGGTGCATGCTTCCAGTATACCTCGTATCATAATTACCCATTACAATCCACATCTGGCATTCAGACCGTAGTTGGACTATGGACCTGCTCCAACATATGAAATTGTGCTGTGATGTTATGAACAAACGTTTTGAGTGCCCAAGTTTCCTGTCGATCTTTGGCGTAGCGAGGGGGGGGAGCTTGGGGGGGGGGGGGGTTCCCCCCCANATAGATGATTTCTCTGTTTCTGTTTTCATAAGTGAATCAATGTGGTATTGACAGTGGCGTAGCCAGGATTTCGCCTATGGGGGGCTGAGCGGAACAGTGTGGAGGGGGGGGGCTTCAGCCCCCCCCCCCCCCCCCCCCCCCCCCCCCCCGGGCGAGGAGAAGTAAGCCCCCCCACCGTTCCGCTTAGCTCCCCCATCGGCAAAACCCTGGCTACGCCACTGCCGTAGATAAGCTTCTCACTCAGAACTCACTCGGAATGTCTAATCACACGTCTTCGTACAAATGACTCAAAACTCCTAGAGTTGCTGTCCTTCATATGTTTCCTACATACTACGGACATCAGGTGTAGGAGTTTTTGGTGCTAATGGAAACATGGTTGCGAGAGACGAATCCACTTATACTTGCAACGGTCATATCATTCTGGGAGGGATCTGAACAGCAGTTCCGGAAATATTGTTTACTGACCGAGAGGAAAGGAGTCTTCATTTCATTTCTAATTATTTCCATTTGATGCTTAAATTTACTAAGGAGAAGGGGAATATATCCTGTTCCCGGAATGCTTTGAAATTTCTGACGACATTATCCTCCTAATGTTTGGAGTACCAATATTCCAATATTCTATACCAAGTTCTCTACCAATATTCTATACCAATGTTCTCTACCAATATTCTATACCAATGTTACTCTCGAAGGACATTTCTCTCATAATTTCCTGAATTTTTATCACATTGATGTGAAAAGATGTCTCAAGAAATTCTTGAATAACATTCCTTATTTACCTGAATTTTATTTTATTTTTATTACAGTTATTGACTCGGAAGTCATGACGTCATCATTCCTTTTACAGGTCATATTTCCGTCTTCTTCCCGGATCTAACAAACCACCGTCACTCCTGCAGAATAATTATTCCACTCAACTTGCAAGGTCTTGTTCATCCAGATATCGCATGCTCATCCAGATATCGCATGCTCATCCAGATATCGCATGCTCATCCTGTTTCTCGATGAGCAAAATCCTGACCCTCTTATGCTGATGCGGAGGAAAGTGCAATGCGTTCACAACGTCGTCATCGTGCAAGCTCCTGTTGTTTTCTACTCACCCGATCGGCGGCCTTTCACCCGCCCATGTTTATATATGTAAAATAAGAGAAGGAAGCCATTGTGCTTGGGTGACCAGAGCACATTCGTTTTTTTATTGTTGCCCGGAATGATCTGACCCTTCCCAGCAAATCGTCGTTTAGAAAATTAATGTGACATTGAAGCAGTTCATTGCACGTGGCATTTGAGCTTTGTTGCAATATTTAGTGCATATATATTAGCAAGCCAACAGTAGGTATGGGAATTTGGTGTTATGAACCTCGAATATTTTGTACGAGAATGAAACATGTGTTCATGTTTCCGAATTCGTTCATCAACAAGCAAGATTATCCCTATCCACCAAATGAGTATTAATGTCGTTTTTTGATCACAGGCCGATAGCATGGTTTCAAACCACTTAATGGAGTTTTTCATCATTTTAACGTTGCTCTTGACAAGTACTCCCTAGATCAAAGTTTATTTGGAGGAAATATGATAACTACCCTACTTTACTCGTGGGAACAAGTAAGAGCAAGGAGAAAACTTTACTTATCATGCATTCGTCAACGGCGGGACTCTTCCTAGGCACGGTCCCGTGACTGACCCACGTGACATCCTCGTACTCGGAAGATGAAAGACCTGATCCGCTGACTGCATCCTGAATGATCCCGTACTCGGAACTCCCGTTAGTCGTCACCATCCGTCTGAGATTCTCGATTGGCGGTTATCGCGATTCTATCTTTGGGACATTCATACCAATGCAATTTAGATGCGAATGGCACAAGGTCTATTAAGATTTCTAGGTAAGACGCGGATGGCTTGGGGACACAAGGTTCTTGTTCTTTTTGTCGTATTGCCCCTCAAATTGTTGAATTTTTGAAGTGTGATATCAGTTCACTTTTTTTCATATATCAATACATTCCTAGATGCGCAGAGTTATTCATATTGAAAATAACATCACATAATACAGAGGTATGGAGACGTTCAATACTAATAATAATCAGAGAGGAAAATGAGAACAAAATTGCGAGTGTTGCGGTTCAGACTCACCATTGTCGCATTGTAGGTTCGCTGCAAATGACCGGCATGCGCATCCAGTCTGGTTTCAACGATGAAGTAAAAAGTGAATATGAAAAGTGAAAAACCACTATCTTTCTATGGTCACACTTGGTAGAGTGGACATAGAAAGATGATAGGTAGGAAAAAAAAAAACAAGAAAATAGGTAATACTGTTTGAGGTTTTCGGAAAGGTGAAACTCGGTATGAATGGAATGAACTGGACTTGGAATTCTACGACGGTGAAGAATTTCTTTTCTGGGATTGTGAGACTTTTCGGGGAAAACCTGAATGGGGAAAATATCGTGCAGGTTCATCACATCAATTCGTCAGAGGTTGGCCGTAATATTTTGTTGCGTTCTTTGTGTGATCAAAAAATGTCAATGACAGCGGAAACCTAATTTTACATATTTTTTGCAGCATATCGATTGCTTGCCTTCATAAGTGAAATAAATCAGTTGTAATTATTTTAATATTGAACGATGAACCCGCTCAGTGAGCAACGATGAATGTCAATGAGCGGAACTGCATTGGAAATGAAAGCCTCAATTACTTCTTATACAAGAAAATGGAAAAACGGACGTGTTTTTTTTTAGGATTTTGAAGCACATATTTTCGATTTTCTGTCGGGAAAATACCTATTACAGAGTTCAAAATTTTAAATCATGGAAGCAATGCTCAGAGATTGAACATTTCCAATTTGAATGCTCTTTGCTCTCAGCTTTGTTTGAAGGTCACCCCCAAGGAAATTTTTCGTTGAAATTTGAATTCTGAATGAAGTATTGTAGAGCAGTACTGAAGTATTGTATCTGATGAACAGGTCAGCATCTTTGCACTTGATCGGACTCGACGCTAACGTCAACCCTTCGGCGGAGAAAGCGGGATCGTCCAAGGAATTATATCTTCACTCACGATCGCAGCACGCAATAAGGTCACAAGAAAACGCCGCATCATTTCCCCTCCGAGAAGAGCGGGGAAAAAAGCATTCGTTCTACTTTGTGCTAGATCAGTCTGGAAATCGAAACGAGGAAAATCTTTTGACGGTTCTTTTCTCTTTGGCTTCACTCGCGAAACAAGTTGATAATGGAAATAATCAATCGATTGCAGCTACGATTCCCAGCTATGAAGCAAAGAAACCCGAATGGGGATATTGCTCACTTCAGATGAACAATAATTTTATCCCTTCGGAGCAGCCGTTGTCCAATGTTAGGTGTTCATGAATTTCCTTGGATGGATAGTGCTTTTGCCACTGTGCCTTTACGGTTCCCTCTAAATATCACAATCGCAGGTTTTAGGCGTAATTCACTTATCTCTGTCAACGGGTTTCGTTCAAGGAAACCTTGCAAAAAAAATCCGGCATGAGTCTCATGCGAATAAATAATCTGTGCTCCGCATTCGAGTCCAAACCTCATTTTCGTCCACTTCAGCTCAGCACGGTAGAGAAAGTACGGGGTGTTTCTGCATGAAGTTCGGATTAGCTGTAATATGCTGTCAATGGCTACTGGTGAAATAGCAACAAGTGCCTGTTACATCATTTTTATGATGCTTGCAAGGCCACGAGGGAAAATTGATGAAATGAATCATGCTTTTCCTTCACTCACTTTATACCTTACACACCTCTATACCTTACACACCTCTATACCTTACACACCTTTATACCTTACACACCTTTATACCTTACACACCTTTATACAATACCTTCTCGTTCGACTGCTTCCATCACCAAATGAAAGCGTCGCTTCTAATGACGTTTAGTAATTTGACCAAAAGAAGGACGTCTATAGGCGGACTTTGAAAATGTGGAATCGAGAAGTCTTGGTGAATTTTGTTCTCTGAATTCCGTCCGTAATTCATGGTGCCTCTTAATTTCGGAAGGCATAGGTATTTGCATAACACAATTAGAGTCTGAGATATTCTATTCGTGAATTCATATTGTATATGTTGTGAAGGAAAAAATAAACTGCTCATTTCCGCTCGAGGTCGGAATGGTGCTACCGAATTTACATATGTGCAAGTGCGACCCATCACCTTTTTCTTTACAATCAACCTCCACTTGAATGAATGGTTCAGATTCGTTGGAGGAGAAGGAACAAACATTGGAGCAATAATGGTAGAAAATTATTTTGGCCTGTTCACACGCTTTTTCTCTTTGTGAGAACTCCAGAGATTGCAGAAAATATTTCTTCCTTTACCTTCCGAGTGCATTTCGTGAAATAAAGGCAGACATTGAGACAGAACAATATGAACGTCACCGGACGATTTGAGGAAGCGCATTAACTGTGGAAGCGCATTAACTGTGGAAGACAACCCGCAACCCACGCAAAAGCTATGCCCGGAAGGGATGCCCCATGAAAGTTGAATACTCCCTCAGCTCAGTAATATCATGTCACTTATACGTGTGCCGGTTTTCACCTTTCCATTTCTGTCCAATTCGCCACAACAATTTTTTTTCCAAAACATTTACTTCCAAAGTCTGAATTTTTCTGCACGCAGCATCCCAAAAGGTACCAATTTTCATCTTTCCACACTAGGTCAGTACGCCAGGACAAAAAAAAAATACTTGATCATCGTCAATTTTTCCTATCTTATTATCCTTTGGATTACTTACTCCTGGCCCACCTTTTCTCACAATATCTAAGAGCTCCATTAGGATAAGCTAATTCTGTCTCGAATTAGTAGATAACAAAGGATGAAGTGTCCGAGTTTATCGATTGCTATAATGAGACTAGGCGAGACATATGGCGAGGTACTAGACACTCCTGTGAGGAACGATTACAGGGAAAGACGGAAGGGTACTTCTGTGTACTTTGGGAAAAGCGAGACCTATACTTCCATCTAGTGGCCTGAAGGAGAACTTCGAAATTTCCCAAAACCTTCCAAGTGCGGTTCGGCACATTGGATCATCGCATCGGTTTAATATTGGATTGTAGATGGAATGGCAATATTGGGGGAGCCAATATTTCGCCTATATTGGCAAAATTGCTCAAGATGTAGCCAATATACCCAACGTCTGTCCAGCAGTGAGCCAATATCTGATGCTACTGGGGTGGGGACTGGGGTTGGACCATCATGGGGATTACTACCATAGCAAGTATTGGGCCTATATTGGATTTGCTATTCGCCCTAAATTCATTACCTAGAGGAGGTTTTCCTATGGTGAGACATTGTATCTACAGTATTAGCATAGAGAGTGTAACAAGACAAATGCCTATGTTTCGGAATTTACCTGCGCCATGGCCCATCACTCAGTACAGGCCCTTATCAATCCCATCATTGGGTGTTTTACCCTTTTGATTCTTTCACGGGAGGGTGAAGAATGGCAACATGCCCCGGGGCGGGGCGGGGCGGGGATGAAAATGAGGGGATCCCTTCCTACATTCGTAGGTGGAGGCGTTAAACCAGGCCATTCTGTCGAGGACTTGGGAGCTTTGGCATGTCAACCCGGCTATGACGTATAATCGAGACCGTGTGCAAAAAAAAAAGAGATAATTTTAATTAATCGAGGACCTGGAATAATTTGAAAAAAGCGGGAATCGATGCATTCTCAATCAGATTCTCTCCAAAGGAGCTCGACCCAATGTAAGATTCCTTTTAACTTAAGCTGGTAAAATTGGCGATGATTTCTGACTCTCTTTTCTGCATTTGCTCGAAAGATATTCTAATCAATATGGAATGCATGATCAATAGGGAATGAGTGAAGTGGTTCGGAGAAAGAGATTAAGAAGGAAGACATTTTATTCTTCAATGCTACGGCCGATTCACAGGTGCTCGATTCGCAATACTGCACCTATACGTATATCACTTGGAAGTTAATAGGAAGTTAATAGGAGCAATAATGGTAGAAAATTATTTTTTTCACGCTTTTTTTTGAGAATTCCAGAGATTGCAGAAAATATTTTTTGTTACCTTCCGAGTGCATTTTGTGAAATAAAGGCAGACATCGAGACAGAAGAATACGATACAGAACGTCACCGGACGATTTGAGGAAGCGCATTAACTGTGGAAGCACATCGCTAGAACTACCAGAACCTGGACAGTTACATGATTAGCTCTTCCTTTCATCTCTTTATTTTAAAGGAATTTCTTCGAAATACTTCGCTTAATTATTGTCGCATGTCTTAATGAAAATACATGGTTCTATAGGAATATTCATATCGAAGGGAAATCAGTGGGAGAACGAAGGAAAAAAAATTAAGCTCTAAAGGTAAATATTGTCTTGTTCCTGTCACGGCACTGAAAAGGAATGACGCTCCGAAATGACGTTCTGAAAGTGACCGCACCATGTCAACTCATCCTCGCCGACATGACTGCTTTTCCGGGATCTGATTCACCTTGGCGCAACAACTTTTCCAACTTTTCCGGGTTTCATTGGATTTTGGCGAGGTAAGATCGTAATATTTTCCACCTCCTCGAGGATTAGAGAGGATTGGCAAAGGTTCCGATAGCAAATTTCTTCTACCCACTCCAAGAAAAAGGAAAAGATGAATGAAGATTGGGGCCAGACCGATTCTATGGCTTTCCCTTCATTCATATGGCTTCGTTAATATTAATAATCATTGCCCACGTGTCCCTAAGCATGCGACGAAACCTTCACGATCTCAAATGAGGGGGAGATTGATTAATCTTCATTTAAAGAGTTGCACACTGTCTCGTCGATGGATCCGGGTCTCAACCTTGATTTATTCCCACCTTCACGGATGCTGCACTTCCTCCAATCATTACTTTGATCTGCCACATTGCTATTAAATCGGCACTAACGGGCAATTTTGCCAATATAGGCTAAATATTGGCTCCCCCAATATTGCCATTCCATCTACAATCCAATATTAAACCGATGCGACGATCCAATGTGCCGAACCGCACTTGGAATTTTTTGGGAAATGTCGAAGTCCTCCTTCAGGCCACTAGAAGAAGTATTTATTTGGAGGCTTCATGTATACAGCCATTGTCAGTCAAATTTATCTATCTATGAGGGCTTCTCTTCGCTCCAGCTCCTTTCTTGTATATTCTGCTAGCTTCCTCCATGTCAGTGCCGATTCATACACGTCTCTTAACGTGTCGACAGGGAGATACT
>CAJPEV010006107.1:0-11530 GCA_905338385.1 Darwinula stevensoni
ATTGGTTCGATTAGGACATCAATTTGCATTGAATCGATTCTCTTGCTGGATGGACTTGGTCTCGAGTTTCTGGTGTCAATAGAAAAACTCTTGCTGATGAGGTCGACACCTGCAGGTGGCACTACCTCGTAACACTAAGAATTGGTTCGATTAGGGCATCATTCTGCTTTATATCGATTTTCTCTCGCTGAATGGACTTGGTCTGGAGTTCGTTGTTTTAATGGAAAAACTCTTCCTGATGAAGTCGACACCTATAGGTGCCACTGCCTTGAAATGCAATAAAATGGTTCGATTAGTGCATCATTGTGCTTTGAATCGATTCTCTCACTGGATGGATTTGGTCTGGAGTTCTTGGTATCGATAGAAAAACTATTCCAGCAATGGTGGACACCTGCCGGTGGCACTGCCTTGCAATGCTGTGAATTGGTTCGATTTCGGCATCATTTTGCTTTACATCGATTCTCTCACTGGATGGAATTGGTCTGGAGTTCTTAGTATCGATAGAAAAACTATACCAGCAAATGTGGACACCTGCAGGTGGCACTACCTTGCAATGTTGTGAATTGGTTCGATTACGGCATCATTCTGCTTTGAATGGATTCTTTTGCTGGATGGACTTGGTCTGGAGTTCATGGTGTCGATACATAAATTCGAGCAGCAATGGTGGCCGCCTGCAGGTGGGACTGCCTTGCAATGCTGTGAAGTCGTACGATTCGGGTATGATTCTGCTTTGAATCTATTCTCTCGCGAGATGGACTTGGTCTGGAGTTCGTTGCTTTAATGTAAAAACTCTTCCTGATGAAATCGACACCTGCAGGTGGCGCTGCCTTGTAATACTAAGAATTAGATCGATTAGGGCATCATTCTCCTTTGTATCGATTCTCTCGCTGGATGGACTTGGTCTGGAGTTCGTTGCTTTAATAGAAAAACTTTTGCGCATGAGGTCTACACCTGCAGGTGGCACTGCCTTGTAATGCTGTGAATTAGTAAGATTCGGGTATGATTCTGCTTTGAATCGATTCTTTCGCTACATGGACTTGGTCTCGTGTTCGTGGTGTCGATAGAAAAACTCTTCCGGATTAGGTGGACACCTGCAGGTGGCACTAACTTGCAATGCTGTGAATTGGTTCGATTCGTGTATCATTTTGCTTTGAATCGATTCTCTCGCTCGATGGACTTGGTATGGAGTTCGTTGCTTTAATGGAAAAACCTTTGCTGATGAGGTCGACACCTGTAGGTGGAACTACCTTGTAAAACTAAGAATTGGTTCGATATGGCCATGATTCTGCTTTGAATCGATTCTCTCGCTGAATGGACTTGGTCTGGAGTTCGTTGCTTTATTGGAAAAACTCTTCCTAATGAAGTCGACACCTGCAGGTGGCCCTGCCTTGTAATACTAAGAATTAGATCGATTAGGGTATCATTCTCCTTTGTATCGATTCTCTCGGTCGATGGACTTGGTCTGGAGTTCTTGGTATCGTTAGAAAAACTGTATCAGCAATGGTGGCCACCTGCAGGTGGCACTGCCTTGCAATGTTGTGAATTTGTTCGATTAGGGCATCATTCTGCTTTGAAAGTGCTGTCGATAGGAAAATTCTTGCAGAGAAGGTGGCCTCCTGCAGGTGGCACTGCCTTGAAATACTAAGAATTAGGCAGGTTAGGGCATCTTTCTGCTTTGAATTGATTCTCTCACTGGATGGACTTGGTCTCGCGTTCGTGGTGTCGATAGAAAAACTCTTGCTGATGAGGTCGACACCTGCAGGTGGCACTTCCTTGCAATGTTGTCAAGTCGTACGATTCGGGCATGATTCTGCTTTATTTCGATTCTCTCGCTGGATGGACTTGGTCTGGAGTTCGTTGCTTTAATGGACAAACTCTTCCTGATGAAGTCGACACCTGCAGGTGGCACTGCCTTGAAATGCAATAAATTGGTTCGATTCAGGCATTATTCTCCTTTGAATCGATTCTCTCGCTGCATGGACTTGGTCCCGAGTTTGTGGTATCGATAGAAAAACTCTTGCTGATGAGGTCGACACCTGCAGGTGGCACTGTCTTGCATTGTTGTGAAGTCGTACGATTCGGGCATCATTCTGCTTTGAATCGATTCTCCTGCTGGATGGACTTGGTTTCGAGTTTGTGGTGTCGGTAGAGAAACTGTACCAGTAATGGTGGCCACCTGGAGGTGGCACTACTTTGCAATGCTGTGAATTGGTTGGATTAGGGTATCATTGTGCTTTGATTCGATTCTCTCGCGAGATGGAATTGGTCTGGAATTTGTGATGTCGATAGAAAAATCCTAGCTGCGACGGTGGCCTCCTGCAGGTGGCACTCCCTTGAAATACCAAGAATTTGGTCGATTAGGGCATCTTTCTGCTTTGAATTGATTCTCTCGCTCGATGGACTTGGTCTCGAGTTTGTGGTGTCGATAGAAATACTATTCCAGCCAACTTGGCCACCTGCAGGTGGGCCTGCCTTCGAATAATATGAATTGGTTCGATTAAGGCATTATTCTAGTTTGTATCGATTCTCTCGCTGGATGGACTTGGGCTCGCGTTCGTGGTGTCGATACATAAATTCGAGCAGCAATGGTGGCCGCCTGCAGGTGGCACTGCCTTGCAATGGAATGAATTGGTTCGATTAGGGCATCGTTCTGCTTTATATCGATTTTCTCGTTGGATGGACTTGGTCTCGAGGTCGTGCTGGCGAAAGGAAAATTCTTGCAGAGAAGGTGGCGTCCTGCAGGTGGCACTCCTTTGAAATACGAAGAATTAGGTCGATTAGGGCATCTTTCTGTTTTGAATCGATTATCTCGCTGGAAGGACTTGGTCTCGCGTTCGTGGTGTCGATAGAAAAACTCTTCCTGATGAAGTCGACACCTGCAGGTGGCACTGCCTTGAAATGCAATAAATTGGTTCGATTCAGGCATTATTCTCCTTTGAATCGATTCTCTCGCTGGATGGACTTGGTCTCGAGTTTGTGGTGTCGATAGAAAAACTCTTCCTGATTAATTGGGCACCTGCAGGTGGCACTAACTTGCAATGTTGTGAATTGGTTCGATTAGGGCATCATTCTGCTTTGAATCGATTCTCTCGCTGCATGGACTTGGTCCCGAGTTTGTGGTGTCGATACAGAAATTCGAGCAGCAATGGTGGCCGCCTGCAGGTGGGACTGCCTTGCATTGCTTTGAATTCGTACGATTCGAGTATGATTCTGCTTTGAATCTATTCTCTCGCGAGATGGATTTTGTCTGGAGTTCGTGGTGTCGATAGAAAAATCCTAGCTGCGACGGTGGCCACCTGCAGGTGGCACTGCCTTGCAATGCTGTGAATTAGTACGATTCGGGCATCAATTTGCTTTGAATCGATTCTCTAGCTGGATGGACTTGGTGTCGATTTTGTGGTGTCGGTAGAAAAACTGTACCCACAATGGTGGCCACCTGGAGGTGGCACTGCCTTGCAATGGAATGAATTGGTTCGATTAGGGCATCTTTCTGCTTTGAATCGATTCTCTCGCTGGATGGACTTGGTCTCGAGGTCGTGCTGTCAATAGAAAAACTCTTCCTGATGAAGTGGACACCTGCAGGTGGCACTGCCTTGTAATGTTGTGAATTGGATCGATTAGAGCATCATTTTGCTTTGAATCGATTCTCTCGCTCGATGGACTTTTTTCTGGAGTTCGTTGCTTTAATGGAAAAACTCTTCCTGATGAAGTCGACACCTGTAGGTGGCACTGCCTTGCAATGCTGTGAATTGCTTCGATGAGGGCATCAATTTTGCTTTGAATCGATTCTCTCGCTGGATGGACTTGGTCTCGAGGTCGTGCTGTCGATAGGAAAATTCTTGCAGAGAAGGTGGCCTCCTGCAGGTGGCACTGCCTTGAAATACTAAGAATTAATCCGATTAGGGCATCTTTCTGCTTTGAATTGATTCTCTCGCTGGATGGACTTGGTCTCGCGTTCGTGGTGTCGATAGAAAAACTCTTGCTGATGAGGTCGACACCTGCAGATGGCACTTCCTTGCAATGTTGTGAAGTCGTACGATTCGGGCATGATTCTGCTTTATTTCGATTCTCTCGCTGGATGGACTTGGTCTGGAGTTCGTTGATTTAATGGACTAACTCTTGCTGATGAAGTGGACACCTGCAGGTGGCACTACCTTGCAATGCTGTGAACTGGTTCGATTAGGTCATCATTCTGCTTTGAATCGATTCTTTTGCTGGATGGACTTGGTCTGGAGTTCATGGTGTCGATACATAAATTGGAGCAGCAATGGTGGCCGCCTGCAGGTGGGACTGCCTTGCATTGCTGTGAATTCGTACGATTCGGGTATGATTTTGCTTTGAATGTATTTTCTCGCGAGATGGACATGGTCTGGAGTTTGTGGTGTCGATAGAAAAACTCTTCATGATGAGGTCAACACCTGCAGGTGGCCCTGCCTTCTCTTGCTGGATGGATGTGGTCTCGAGTTTTTGGTATCGATGGAAAAACTATACCAGCAAATGTGGACACCTCCAGGTGGCACTGACTTGCAATGCTGTGAAATGTTTCGATTTGGGCATCATTTTGCTTTGATTCGATTCTCCCGCTGCATGGACATGGTCAGGAGTTCCTTGCCATGATTCTGTTTTGAATCGATTCTCTCGCTGAATGGACTTGGTCTCGAGGTTGTTGCTTTAATGGAAAAACTTTTGCTTATGAGACACCTGCAGTTGGCACTGCCTTGAAATGCAATAATTTGGTTCGATTAGGGCATTATTCTACTTTGTATCGATTCTTTCGCTGGATAGACTTGGTCTCGCGTTCGTGGCGTCGATAGGCAAATCCTAGCAGCAACGGTGGCCACTTGCAGGTGGCACTGCCTTGCAATGTTGTGAATTGGTTCGATTTGGGCATCGTTCTGCTTTGAATCGATTCTCTCGCTGGATGGACTTGGTCTCGAGCTCGTGCTGGCGATAGGAAAATTTTTGCAGAGAAGGTTGCCTCCTGCAGGTGGCACTCCTTTGAAATACAAAGAATTAGGTCGATTAGGGCATCTTTCTGTTTTGAATTGATTATCTCGCTGGATTGACTTGGTCTCGCGTTCATGGTGTCGATAGAAAAACTCTTCCCGATTAGGTGGACACCTGCAGGTGGCACTACCTTGCAATGCTGTGAATTGGTTCGATTAGGGCATCATTTTGCTTTGAATCGATTCTCTCGCTCGATGGACTTTTTTTCTTGAGTTCGTTGCTTTAATGGAAAAACTCTTGCTGATGAGGTCGACACCTGCAGGTGGCACTGCCTTGCAATGCTGTGAATTAGTAAGATTCGGGTATGATTCTGCTTTGAATCGATTCTTTCGCTGCATGGACTTGGTCTCGCGTTCGTGGTATCGATAGAAAAATGCTTATGGAGAAGGTGCCGTCCTGCAGGTGGCACTGCCTTGAAATACTAAGAATTAGGTCGATTAGGGCATCTTTCTACTTTGAATCAATTCTCTCGCTGGATAGACTTGGTCTGGAGTTCATGGTGTCGATACATAAATTCGAGCAGCAATGGTGGCCGCCTGCAGGTGGGACTGCCTTGCAATACTGTGAATTCGTACGATTCGGGTATCATTCTGCTTAGAATCGATTCTCTCGCTGGATGGACTTGGTCTCGAGGTCGTGCTGTCGATAGGAAAATTCTTGCTGATGAGGTCGACACCTCCAGGTGGCACTGTCTTGCATTGTTGTGAAGTCGTACGATTCGGGCATCATTCTGCTTTGAATCGATTCTCCTGCTGGATGGACTTGGTTTCGAGTTTGTGGTGTCGGTAGAGAAACTGTACCAGTAATGGTGGCCACCTGGAGGTGGCACTACTTTGCAATGCTGTGAATTGGTTCGATTAGGGTATCATTCTGCTTTGATTCGATTCTCTCGCGAGATGGAATTGGTCTGGAGTTTGTGATGTCGATAGAAATACAATTCCAGCCAACTTGGCCACCTGCAGGTGGGCCTGCCTTCGAATAATATGAATTGGTTCGATTAAGGCATTATTCTGCTTTGTATCGATTCTCTCGCTGGATGGACTTGGTCTGGAGTTCATGGTGTCGATACATAAATTCGAGCAGCAATATTGGTGGGACTACCTTGGAATGCTGTGAATTGGTTCGATTAGGGCATTATTCTGCTTTGTATCGATTCTTTCGCTGTATGGATTTGGTCTGGAGTTCGTTGCTTTAATGGAATCTCTTTTGCTAATGAGGTCGACACCTGCAGGTAAATGCTGTGAATTGGTTCGATTAGGGCATTATTCTGCTTTGTATCGATTCTTTCGCTGTATGGATTTGGTCTGGAGTTCGTTGCTTTAATGGAAACTCTTTTGCTAATGAGGTCGACACGTGCAGGTGGGACTGCCTTGCAATGCTATGAATTAGTACGATTCGGGTATCATTTTGCTTTGAATCGATTCTCTCGCTGGATGGACTTGGTCTCGAGTTCGTGGTGTCGATAGAAAAACTCTTCCTGAATAGGTGTACACCTGCAGGTGGTACTAACTTGCAATGCTATGAATTAGTACGATTAGCTTTGAATCGATTCTCTCGCTGGATGTACTTGTTCTCGCGTTCGTGGTGTCGATAGAAAAACTCTTCCTGAATAGGTGTACACCTGCAGGTGGTACTAACTTGCAATGCTATGAATTAGTACGATTAGGGTATCATTTTGCTTTGAATCTATTCTCTCGCGAGATGGACTTGGTCTGGAGTTCGTGGTGTCGATAGAAAAACTCTTCATGATGAAGTCGACACCTGCAGGTGGCACTGCCTTGCAATGCTGTGAATTATTACGATTCGGGCATCAATTTACTTTGAATCGATTCTCTTGCTGCATGGACTTGGTGTCGGGTTTGTGGTGTCGGTAGAAAAACTGTACCCACAATGGTGGCCACCTGGCGGTGGCACTGCCTTGCAATGCTGTGAATTGGTTCGATTAGGGCATTATTCTGCTTTGAATCAATTCTCTCCTTGCATGGACTTGGTCTCGAGTTTGTGGTGTCGATTGAAAAACTCTTGCCGATGAGGTGGACACCTGCATGTGGCACTGCCTTGCCATGTTTTGAATTGGTTCGATTAGGGCATCATTCTGCTTTGAATCGATTCTCTCGCTCGATGGACTTGGTATGGAAGTAGTTGCTTTAATGGAAAAACTTTTGCTCATGAGGTCGACACCTGCAGGTGGCCCTGCCTTGTAATACTAAGAATTAGATCGATTAGGGCATCATTCTGCTTTGTATCGATTCTCTCGCTCGATGGACTTGGTCTGGAGCTTTGAATCGATTCTCTCGCTGGATGTACTTGTTCTCGCGTTCGTGGTGTCGATAGAAAAACTCTTCCTGAATAGGTGTACACCTGCAGGTGGTACTAACTTGCAATGCTATGAATTAGTACGATTCGGGTATCATTTTGCTTTGAATCGATTCTCTCGCTTGATGGATTTGGTCTGGAGTTCATGGTGTCGATACATAAATTCGAGCAACAATGGTGGCCGCCTGCAGGTGGCAATGCCTTGCAATGCTGTGAATTGGTTCGATTAGGGCATCATTCTGCTTCATATCGATTCTTTCGCTCGATGGACTTGGTCTCGAGTTTGTGGTGTCGATTGAAAAACTCTTCCTGATTAGGTGGACACCTGCAGGTGGGACTGCCTTGCAATGTTGTGAATTGGTTCGATTAGAGCATCATTTTGCTTTGAATCTATTCTCTCGCGAGATGGACTTGGTATGGAGTTCGTAGCTTTAATGGAAAAACTCTTGCTGATGAGGTGGACACCTGCAGGTGGCACTGCCTTGCAATGCTGTGAATTGGTTCGATACGGGTATCATTTTGTTTTGAATCGATTCTTTCGCTGCATGGACTTGGTCTCGCGTTCGTGGTGTCGATAGAAAAACTCTTGCCGATGAGGTGGACACCTCCAGGTGGCACCAACTTGCAATGCTGTGAATTAGTACGATTCGTGTATCATTTTGCTTTGAATCGATTCTCTCGCTCGATGGATTTGGTATGGAGTTCGTTGCTTTAATGGAAAAACTCTTCCAGATGAAGTGGACACCTGCAGGTGGCACTGCCTTGAAATGCAATAAATTGGTTCGATTAGGGCATTATTCTGCTTTGAATCGATTCTCTCGCTGGATGGACTTGGTCTCGAGTTTGTGGTGTCGATAGAAATACTATTCCAGCCAACTTGGCCACCTGCAGGTGGGCCTGCCTTCGAATAATATGAATTCATTCTATTAAGGCATTATTCTGCTTTGTATCGATTCTCTCGCTGGATGGACTTGGGCTCGCGACACCTGCAGGTGGGACTGCCTTGCAGTGTTGTGAATTGGTTCGATTAGAACATCATTTTGCTTTGAATCGATTCTCTCGCTCGTTGGACTTTTTTCTGGAGTTCGTTGCTTTAATGGAAAAACTCTTGCTGATGAGGTGGACACCTGCAGGTGGCACTGCCTTGCAATGCTGTGAATTGGTTCGATTCGGGTATCATTTTGTTTTGAATCGATTCTTTCGCTGCATGGACTTGGTCTCGCGTTCGTGGTGTCGATAGAAAAACTCTTGCCGATGATGTCGACACCTGCAGGTGGCACTACCTTGCAATGCTGTGAATTAGTACGATTCGTGTATCGTTTTGCTTTGAATCGATTCTCTCGCTCGATGGACTTGGTATGGAGTTCGTTGCTTTAATGGAAAAACTCTTCCAGATGAAGTGGACACCTGCAGGTGGGCCTGCCTTCGAATAATATGAATTCATTCTATTAAGGCATTATTCTGCTTTGTATCGATTCTCTCGCTGGATGGACTTGGGCTCGCGACACCTGCAGGTGGGGCTGCCTTGCAATGTTGTGAATTGGTTCGATTAGAACATCATTTTGCTTTGAATCGATTCTCTCGCTCGTTGGACTTTTTTCTGGAGTTCGTTGCTTTAATGGAAAAAGTCTTGCTGATGAGGTGGACACCTGCAGGTGGCACTGCCTTGCAATGCTGTGAATTGGTTCGATTCGGGTATCATTTTGCTTTGAATCGATTCTTTCGCTGCATGGACTTGGTCTCGCGTTCGTGGTGTCGATAGGAAAACTCTTCCTGATTAGGTGGACACCTGCAGGTGGCACTAACTTTCAATGCTGTGAATTAGTACGATTCGTGTATCATTTTGCTTTGAACCGATTCTCTCGCTCGATGGACTTGGTCTCGTGTTCGTGGTATCGATAGAAAAACTCTTGCTGATGTCGACACCTGCAGGTGGCATTACCTTGCAATGCTGTGAATTGGTTCGATTAGGGCATCATTCTGCTTTGAATCGATTCTTTTGCTGGATGGACTTGGTCTGGAGTTCATGGTGTCCATACATAAATTCGAGCAGCAATATTGGCCGCCTGCAGGTGGGACTGCCTTGCAATGCTGTGAAGTCGTACGATTCGGGTATGATTCTGCTTTGAATCGATTCTCTCGCTCGATGGACTTGGTATGGAGTTCGTTGCTTTAATGGAAAAACTCTTGCTGATGAGGTCGACACCTGCAGGTGGCACTGCCTTGCAATGCTGTGAATTCGTACGATTCGGGTATGATTCTGCTTTGAATCGATTCTCTTGCAGGATGGACTTGGTCTCGAGTTCATGGTGTCGATACATAAATTCTAGCAGCAATGGTGGCCACCTGCAGGTGGGACTGCCTTGTAATGCTGTGAATTGGTTCGATTAGGGCATCATTCTGCTTTGAATCGATTCTCTCGCTGGATGTACTTGTTCTCGCGTTCGTGGTGTCGATAGAAAAACTCTTCCTGAATAGGTGTACACCTGCAGGTGGTACTAACTTGCAATGCTATGAATTAGTACGATTCGGGTATCATTCTGCTTTATATCGATTCTCTCGCTGGATGGACTTGGTCTCGAGTTCGTTGTTTTAATGGAAAAACTCTTGCTTTTGAGGTGGACACCTGCAGGTGGCACTGCCTTGAAATGCAATAAATTGGTTCGATTAGGCATTATTCTGCTTTGATTCGATTCTCCCGCTGCATGGACATGGTCAGGAGTTCGTTGCTTTAATAGAAAAACTTTTGCTGATTAGGTCGACACCTGCAGGTGGCACTACCTCGTAACACAAAGAATTTATACGATTACTGCATCATTCTGCTTTGAATCGATTCTCTTGCTGGAATGATGTGGTCTCGAGTTCTTGGTATCGATGGAAAAACTATACCAACAATGGTGGACACCTGCAGGTGGCACAGCCTTGAAATACAATGAATTGGTTCGCCTAGGGCATTATTCTGCTTTGTATCGATTCTTTCGCTGTATGGACTTGTTCTCGAGTTCCTTGCTTTAATGGAAACTCTTTTGCTAATGAGGTCGACACCTGCAGGTGGGACTGCCTTGCAATGCTGTGAATTCGTACGATTCGGGTATGATTCTGCTTTGAATGTATTCTCTCGCGAGATGGACTTGGTCTCGCGTTCGTGGTGTCGATAGGAAAACTCTTCCTGATTAGGTGGACACCTGCAGGTGGCACTAACTTCCAATGCTGTGAATTGGTTCGATTCGTGTATCATTTTGCTTTGAACCGATTCTCTCGCTGGATGGACTTGGTCTCGAGTTCGTTGTTTTAATGGAAAAACTCTTCCTGATGAGGTGGACACTTGCAGGTGGGACGGCCTTGCAATGTTGTGAATTGGTTCGATTAGGGCATCATTCTGCTTTGAATCGATTCTCTCGCTCGATGGACTTGGTCTGGAAGTTGTTGCTTTAATGGAAAAACTTTTGCGCATGAGGTCGACACCTGCAGGTGGCACTGCCTTGTATTGCTGTGAATTAGTAAGATTCGGGTATGATTCTGCTTTGAATCGATTCTTTCGCTACATGGACTTGGTCTCGAGTTCGTTGTTTTAATGGAAAAACTCTTGCTGATGAGGTGGACACCTCCAATTGGCACTGCCTTGCAATGCTGTGAATTGGTTCGATTCGGGTATCATTTTGCTTTGAATCGATTCTCTCGCTTGATGGACTTGGTATGGAGTTCGTTGCTTTAATGGAAAAACTCTTCTTGATGAAGTGGACACCTGCAGGTGGCACTGCCTTGAAATACTAAGCATTAGGTCGATTAGGGCATCTTTCTAATTTGAATCAATTCTCTCGCTGGATGGACTTGGTCTGGAGTTCATGGTGTCGATACATAAATTCGAGCAGCAATGGTGGCCAGCTGCAGGTGGCACTGCCTTACAATGTTGTGAATTCGTTCGATTAGGGCATCATTCTGCTTTGTATCGATTTTCTCGCTCGATGGACTTGGTCTTGAGTTTGTAGTGTCGATGGAAAAACTCTTGCTGATGAGGTGGACACTTGCAGGTGGGACGGCCTTGCAATGTTGTGAATTGGTTCGATTAGGGCATCATTCTGCTTTGAATCGATTCTCTCGCTGGATTGACTTGGTCTCGAGTTCGTTGTTTTAATGGAAAAACTCTTGCTGATGAGGTGGACACCTGCAGGTGGCACTGCCTTGAAATACTAAGAATTAGGTCGAT
>CAJPEV010006108.1:0-11530 GCA_905338385.1 Darwinula stevensoni
ATGATGGAGCATTTGGTGAGTAAAAAGAGAGTAAATTCGAAAAGCTCACGGTGTGCTCACTTTTTACTCCCCTAACGCTCGGAATTTTCTAAGAGTGTAGAGCAGACGCCCATGGGCCATGAACTCATGGTTTCAATGTTGCAATTAAACGGGAATCAGCGCATTTGTGCAGTCGGGATTGCAGATAGGGCCCGAGTCATGGTCAGTAATATCGTGCAGCAAGATGAAATTGGCTCGCTCAAGAAATTCCCAATGCAAACATTTTTCAAATATTCCGCAATGTCTCAGATTGGCATTCTTGCAGCACTATTTTTTTCATTTGTAGGCGGTTGTAGGTGATATGATATGTGGGACCAAGTTAGATGGAAACGAAAGGCCGAATTCCGTTTTGCACATAACAGTCGCCTAAATCGCCGCATAGGTTGCAATGAAAATGGCGAGGGATACGTGCGAGAACTAGCGTAAGTTTCAAAACCGGTACGTGCCGGAATCCATGCAAGTACGATCGTATTGCAAAAATGCGAGCTATTCGAAATATCCAGTATAAAGTTCTATAACTTGTCGTCTATTCTCCACGAGCTGTTGAGGTCATGAAAGATCCAACCTTCCTAAACTTGCTGTTGAGAAGCACTTGCGAAACATGTACTTTTTCCGACCTGAAAAACCTATTCACGGATGAATATCCCATGGATATGGGTCGAGCTGTCACATCCAGCACGATAGACATTGGACGAAAGTCTGGCCAAAGTGGAGTCTCGGAAATGGTTGTCCACATTTCTGCATTGGGTTCTTTGAGATGTGTCGTAAAGATGACGCTAGGAGAGGATTCATTTACTTATTTTCCGATGAAGAATGGTAGAAAGTGCGCGCAAGTGAGATGGCTATTGCATCGAGAGCAAGCAGGTGTGATAGAAGGAATTTAAAAAATCAATTCCCAATCAATCCTCACTGCCCATGCAGACCTCTCTTCGGCACAAGTGTGACAACCAATCTGTGTCCTATCTGCGGGCAAGCCACCCATCTGTTATTCGAGCAAACAAGGTTCCAATAAATGAAGCGAGGTGACGCGTAAATAACCGATATTTCAGTGGTATCAGGGAGTGACTGGCTTTAAATCCTCGTAACTTTTCCTGCCTTTTCCTACAGACAACATATGGGAACACACTCAAACTCCTCAATGCATTTGCTTGAACAGGTTAACTTTTTACTGCATGTTGTATACATTTCCTTGAAGGTATGAAAATAATATATTTTACATCAAACTGCCACAATTTGGTAATTTAATACAAATTTGAGTTTTCGCCAAAGAGGAATAACTTTGCAAAAGCTACAACAGGCAGAATTTGTAAATATCAGACAAAGACGTGAGGTAAAGATATGAGAATACATATGCATGACAAAGCTTTTCTAAACATGAAATATAATTTTAAAAATTAAGAAGTTTTGACAAAACAAGGCGAAAGGTCTTAACTATGGGACGGACTCAATATTTGCAATATGCTCCCAGTTGGTAAAAAAAAAAACCACATACATTTAAAAAGTAATTATGTTCTTCATTATGCAATTATTTCGATATATTCCATATTGGAAACCCGATGCAGTGAACAGTGGGGTTTAAAATGGTTTAAATAGGGGCTCGACTCGATGGGTTGTGGATAATTTGAAAGTTTTCCCTCCAATTTCATAGGATGTGTCTGACTCCCATTCAGGGGATGTACTAGTAGATCTGGGTGTGAGAAAAAAAACCACCCAAGGGGTCTCACCGCTAACAAGCACTTCCAAACGGGATAATAAAAAAATTGAGTGATGGATGATATCACAATGAGGTTCTCATCCCCTTTAGGTAAAAGTCTCAGGAGACAATCGAGGGAGGTAGTACTCTCCGGAGTGCTCCTAACCAGACCGAGACTCAGCGGCAAGAACCTTGGTAGAGGAGCGGAAAAAATACGCAGGAATGTAGATGCCAACTCAAGGCCTTTTGAGCCTGAAAGTCATGCCGCGCGTTGGTGTTTAAAGTTGACAATGCGGGCTCCCAGCGTGTGGGTTGATGTTGGCTTAACGCTGGGCGGAGGGACAAGCCTAAAAGTCATTCAACATACTCCTTACGTTGGACCAACATAAAGTGTGCAGCCTGGGAGAAATGCTCTGAGGAAATCCAAATGCGTTTCTCCGCATTATGTGCCACTCTTACACAAGCACCTAACCGATCCATGTCTCTTGTATGCGAGGAATCTTCCGGAAGCCCGTGAATGTTACTCCTAAATGATAGGTTTTTGTATTTTACATGGAGGAACCGAACACCATGGCATTTCGAAACGCTGATATAGATGATCGCATTCAATGGGGAAAATAGGTTCTCCAATCAGTCGCTTACGAATGCTTTGAATTTCGATCGGCATCTCATAAGAAACCTAGGAAGCCCATGTAATTTTTTTTTAAGGAAAAAAAAAACAAGTGAGACATGACTTAACAATATTTTCCCCAGTGGTAGGGGGATGTCAGATCTTTGACCTTACCCCTTCATGGTCAAAAGGTGAGATGCATCTTTAAAAGGGGTGCACCTTAGCTTTCGCTTTTGGGACGAAATGAAAATGACATAGCGATGAGTATTATAAGCAGTTGCCTCAAAAACATATGTGAAGGAACTCACCCGAAGGTTGGAGATGGGAATCTGGCATGGAATCTGTATGGACTGGGGAGCTGGAGCTGAGGACCCAATGAATCCTGCCTGGACACTCGGCTGCAAACGAAGCATCGTGTAAGGTGAGTCCGAATCGAACCCAGTCGGGGTCAACACGAATCAGTCGCATCCACTGACCGTAACGGTGACGACTGCAGGATTGGGATAGTCGCTGCAAGTTCGCTGGAAATTCAAGGATACGATCCCTTCCGACCCGACGACTCGAACGAAGTATTTCCTGGATATTTTGCTCGAACCGCTCTCATCCCACTCTTCGCTTTCTTCCGCATCTCTGTGCGATCGTCAGGAAAGGAGAAAACTCTATGAAAGCAATGGAACTGGCTTCCTAGGGAACGACTGTATAGCGAAAACTTGCCTGTAAGCTAGAGAGCACGGCGAGGGGCACTCGATGACGATTTTATCCCCCTCGCGCACTTCATGATAAAGGAAATGAGACTGCCAGTAGTTGGTTCCATTCACGGTATACGTCCCGACAATATCATCGGTCCAAGTCGCCAGATCTAAAAGATGAGAATGTCTCGTGGACGATCATCGGCCTGCATATAGACGATGGTAAGAATAAATGGGTGGATCTCATCGGACTGCTGAGGGCAGGGCAAGTGTTGGAGTTGTCCACGCATTCCGTTGAGAAAGAACAGAATAGCGGAGTTGTCGGAGGACATTTCCTTCCGTCTTCTTCCACCTGATGGCAATCCGAGCTGCAATGTTCGTAGGTGGAACGGCACAACTTCTCCGTCGGCGTCTGACACGACCACCTCCGCACCTGTATGCACGACCGTTTCCAATACGTTCGCATGAGGGATGAGTCGAGCTAGAATCGAGCGAAGATCCTAAATCTCTACCTTCAGAGTCACGGTTCCACCGGTGGCGTAAAATTCCAGATAAGTGAGACTCCCCGTGAAGGGGATGGGAGAAGCGAAGGTGAAAGATACCACATCCGTTCCCGACGGATACTTGAGGGTGTAGAGGGACGGGGTTCCTTTAGGCGGGGGTGTGCCCAGCGAAAAATGCCTTCCATCTGCACCGCCACAAACCCAGTTCATTTTCATTGCCGTTCTTTCGGATGCGACGAAAAGGTGGCTGGAAAGTCACTCCGAATTCCGAATGTACACGTTACGGATACCGAACGAGACTTACGCATTTTTAGTACAGTCAGGCCAGGTGTGCTACCGGTACTTAGAAAACCGGACTCTCGCATCGAGTTGCAATAGAGACCCCAGGGGCGGATACAGAAATTTTTTTATAGGGGGGGGGGGCGGTTCCAAAGTTTCTACCTACCCCCCCCCCCCCCCCCCCCCCCCCCCCCCCCCCCCCCCCCCCCCCNCTCGTCCGATCGGAGCCATGGCTGCCAACTAATGGCAGAAGCCGCCTTATATACCCCGAGGGCAGAAGCTTCGAGAACATTCCAGCATATACAAATGCAAAGCCCCGCCCATCATTCCTTTGAAAATTTTTATAAATAGTTTTAGAAAGTGTTGCAAGACTTTCTTTCCAACCCAATAAATCAAATGCTAACTTGACCATAGGGGGGGCGGTCGACCCTGATAGAGACTGATGATCGACAACGAAAGATGTCTGTATTAATCCTGCAGTGCAAATCGTACACAAGGAATCGGCTTTCTCGACCACCTGATAAGATGAGAAACTGGAAGAGTGCCTCACCTGGGAGCGAAAGAGTGGAGGACACGGGTGCCCTAGTTCCATCAGTCCAAGAGACGTTCACCTCCGACTTGTAGGTGTTGATGAAGTCAACGGAGCAATTCAAGGTCTTATTTGGGGTTGCGACCTGATCGCACGTGAGGCTCCCTCCTACTATGTCGTATTTCATCCATTCCTCAATGGTTTCCGTTTTCAGAGACGGAGAGGACGAATTGTCGTTCACTAAGGCCAAAGACACGGCTGGAAAGAGAAAACGCTCCGGGATCGTATACTTCTCCCTTCTGTTTAAGGACATCGTCACGGGGAGAAAGGGGAACGTGGATATACCGGAAATTTGATAAATCCCTGGGATGGGATACATGAACTGAGGGCCATTGACGAAAGGTGGTGATCCATCCCCGAGGGACACGATCTGTTCGACTGCACCGCTGTACCCCGTCCATGTGATGTTCACTCCGAATCCCTGCAGCCCACGGGGAGAAATTAACATCCCATCGTGAGAACACGGGAGAGGAGTATGCAAAAAAAAAATTAGAGAACAACAATGAAACATTACACAGGTTGATCCACATGATTAACGCGAAATGTATTGTGTTTTTATAAGCAATCGCGTTCGTCCAGATTTAGGACCTACATGTCCATCGCTTCTTCTTTTCTTCTCCATAAGGCACATTTTATCCTTCTCAGGAATGCTAAGTCATCCTTGGAATTTACCTCGTCCTCAGTTTCCCTCATTTCGCTATTTCACGGTGAGACATTCACATCGATTTTTAGGATATTTTAGATATGACGATATCCTCAAAATTTTCGCTCGTTCCAACATTCTCAAGTTAACATTTTAAAATCTGATTTCGGAGACATGACCGATCTTGGAATCTGCTCATGAATGCCGGGCNCATTTTAAAATCTGATTTCGGAGACATGACCGATCTTGGAATCTGCTCATGAATGCCGGGCCGGTTTCGTTTTGGATATTGCTAGGTCAACCCGATGGTCTCGCAGGAGAACATTCCGCTCGATGTGGATGGACGCGTCCCGACACCCGTCCCCCGGCGAGAGGAGGCCGAGCCAAACCACGGTTGGCATATAAGGAAGGTGAAGTCACATAATCACTTTAAAGAAATTGGTGAATTCCCTCAAGCGAATCTGAATTCTGTAACTGTAACGAAACTAGATGCCCTGAAATCACTGCAAGAATTATAGGAAAATAGGATGGGTTTGGAAGAGACGAATTAAAGACTTTTTCACTATGAATCAGGTCTTTCCGTCTCGCAATCAACAATAAAAGCTACGAAGCAAACAAAATTATTTCGATCTAAAAATATATGTCTTGCACTTTTAAATACCTGATTTAAATATTTAAAATGACTGCAGGTGACAACAAGCAACGGTGCGTTGGAGTAGACAAAAATTTGGAATACCTGGTCTTGGAGCTGGATTGTCAGGTGCTGTTGAAGAGTCTCGCCAAGAATGTAGGTCCCAGGGAGGATTTGATATACGGTCATGACGAGGGGGTCATTCAAAGACCCACAGGATTGTCCCGAAGGACACGTGGACAAGCAGTTCCCCCGCTCACCTGATAATGCACCGAAGCACAAATTGAATCCTCCTACATGACCTTGATTTTTTTTTTGGATGCAGCTTACTGGGGATTCGCATCCCGCACGTGCAGTAGGATCCGGCTTCCTGTAGGGCGGCATAGGTGAAGCTGACAGTATTGCAATCCGACATGCATTTCAAAGGAGTCGTTCCGGAAAGTGGGTCGTAATCCCCCGGGGAAAAGGTGAAGGCAGGTCCACTGAGGTCATCAATGTAGCATCCCACCTCCGACACCTCTGTTCAGGATAGTACATACTTTATCGTGTAAATATTCCGCATTGTCTCTCAAAGGATGAGGCTCAATAAGGCTCCTTTTTCCCATGATAAAAACCTATAAATTCGGTTGACAGAAGCTCTCCTTGTAGGCCATGAAGAAAAGCAAACATTTTGTGCCGTACGCACTCAGATTCGAGTAGGGAGCGGGCGGAAATCTGGGACTGCGGTGGAATCGCATAATGCTACGAGCCAACTTTCACATACGGTCTTATGTAATTATTCATTTCCATCTTGTAAAATGACAGTCCGAGATCGAGAACTGTCCGTGTTCTGTCTGTGTGCAGCAAAAATGAGTAGGGAGTCGCTCTTATGGCATGACTCATATGGTCATATGGCATATGCACAGGGTGTCCTCAAATTTTTTTGTTTTTGCAAAAGTCGGCTCGAAAATAACCCACTGGTGTACCAAACCGTTAACCGTGTAACCCATGCTTTTACAATGACAGCGTATGATAGGACCGTATCACGTCTCAAAAGCCAGCAAAACCAAGCCACACTATACTTCGTCGATCAGTTGCTGCTGAATGAACAACATGTTGAATATGGACGTCATTTGCCTGCAAACACAACTTCATGTTCGGAGATGTGCTCCGCAAAATTGGAATGTGACATGGACCGCGAGCCTTCTCAAGGTCTATTTAGAACTCACGAATATCGGAGGAAACCAGAGGGATGGAACAGATGAGGACCCTAACCTGGAAAATCCAGACGAGAATCAACAATTGACTCCACTCTTTCTGAGCAACTTCGACGACTGATAAAAATCGTCACGGAAAAGGAATAAATCCTTACCAGGAGGAGCAATGGTGAAGAACTCTCCCACATGATGCAGAGGTGGATGAATGCTACTCTGCCTAATGGAATCCTCGTCGGATGTCACCCGAAGGTCAACCCATACCCGTTACCATCGGTTACGTGGGGCCGTGCGTCCCAAACAATCGACTGTCCCTCGGCAACATTCCTTAATCACATCCCTCTCGAGAACGATACCCCAGGGACAGGAATCCCCTCGCGGGATCACATCACGCAAAGTCCCGTCAACGATTCTCGTTCCCTTTATGCCTCTTTCCCATTTCCTACCCGCTTCCACTCATTTATGCATGAGATCCAATGGAAATGTTTTTCCTCATATAACGATTTGCGTATTTCTTGGAGCAGCCCTTTTCAGTTTTCCTTTGCAAGTATATCACTCGGGTGATATTGGATATCTTTCGTACTGGTATTTCCATACGATCGTCAATCCGTACCGTGTTAGAATACGTTAAGGCGTTTTGTGGTTTCGTGTAGTCGATAAGCTTTAGCTTTTCCAGGTCATAGGCTAGGAGGCCGATAAGCCTACAAGCCGTTGCCTTTCTAGGTTATAGGACGAGCGGGATAAGATAAAGTTAATTAGGATGTGATGCGGCGTGCGTCCACAGAACGAAAGCGGGGAGGCAGCTGCAACGCAACGTTTAGGTTGCAGAGCAACGTGAGGCTGTTAACGTTACGCAGAGACCAGCGCGTGTACGCGTCGAACCATCATCTCATCAGGGAAAGGCAAACTTTGACACAGTTGTTGTCAAAACAATAAGGTGGTCCATACGATCCCATTGGAGTATCTCTGCTCTCAAAACGCTGTTAATGGGGGAAGATGCAAACGCAATCTCAATTTTCGCTAGCTTATTAGGCAGCACAACAGCAGAAACACGTTTTCTTCCTTCGGTGCAACGATCGTTGACGATCCCGGTAACGGTTCATACCGCTTCAAAATATCCAGGGAGGTCTATCATCTGGCTACGATGAACCCACAGCCTTTTGATGATGTTCTTCCGCTAAATCAAAATCAGTAACCTGCGTATTCTCAACTGTACGTTTATGATATGGATAAAGCGGTTCAAACACAGCTGCGCATGAAAACTCGGAACGGGAAGTGCATCGCTGTTTCTTCATCGACGGACCAGGTGGCATTGATAAAACATTCCTGTACTTCATGCCCATTCACATATTGCACGGCAGAGGACTGAATTTTCACGAGCGTTGTGTGGACTGGTATTGCTGCAATTCTGTTGCCTGGTTGTATTGGGTTGGCCGGAAAGTTATTGCAGTTTTTGCCTTTTCTCATTAGGAAGCCTCACGAATTTTCTAGAATTTTCTCACTTCGCCTATAAATAGTCTCCCTTCTTGCGTGCACGTTCAGTGTATTTTCGATCCCTTATCGCCCGTCGCCGACCTTGACCACCTTCGTACCTGCCTCCTGTATGAGTTCCGTCTGGGAGAGAAGGCAGCCGACGCCCATCGCCGTCTGTGCCAGGCGTTTGGGGAAGGAGTCATCAGCGAGAAGACGTGCTTCGATTGGTACGCTCGCTTCAAGTTCGGAAACTATAGTGTCGAAGACAAGCCAAGGTCGGGACGCCCGTCGGAATTGGATGATGAGGCGCTACTACAACTCGTGGAAGCCGATCCCCACATGACCACTCGCGACATGGCTGCCGTCCTCGGGCGCTCCCACTCCACCATCGAACACCGCCTGTCCACGATCGGGAAGGTCTCGAAGCTCGGGGAAGCTTGGATACCCCATGCTTCGACACAGAAGGACCTCGACAAGCGTTCCGACACCTGTGTACTTCTCTCCCGCCGACGGCGCTTTGACTGGTTCGACGACGTCGTCACGGAAGATGAGAAGTGGGTGATGTACGCGAACCACACCCGCAAGCGTCAGTGGGTGGACGCCGATGAAGAGCCGTAGCCGGAGCCGAAAGGTGACCTGCACCTCTGCAAGGTGATGCTCTCCGTATGGTGGGACGTGCAAGGTGTCGTGATGTTCGAGCTGCTTCCTCCCAACACCACCATCACGGCGGCCTACTACTGCGACCAACTGGATAGATCGAGCCAGAAACTCTCAACGGCTCGGCCGGGACGTGACAAAGTGCTGTTCCTCCACGACCACACCCGGCCGCATACCGCAAAGATGACCCGGCTCAAACTTCTCGCCCTCGGATGGGAGATTCTGCCGCACCCACCGTATTTCCCGGACCTTGCTCCGTCGGACAACTACGTTTATCGAGCCCTGCAGAACCGCCTCAAAGATAAAAAGTTCGACGACCAGAAAGACCTCGAATGCTACTTGCGACAGTTCTTTGAGTCTCAGTCCCCATCGTTCAACCACGACAGAATCAATTCCCTGGCTGGAAGGTGGAGACATGTAGTGGAACACAATGGTGCTTACATTGTCGACTGATATTGTATAGTTCCTGAATAAAATTGTTTTCTCAAATATTGTCTGAAACCTGCAAGAACTTTCCGGCCAACCCAATGGCCCGTATGCAAGAACTTATCACTTGATAGCCTATTACATGAAAGCTATCATGATAGGTATCAGGCGTTAGGTCTATTATTTGCTCAGTTCCGTATGCAAGAACAAATTATAGGTATCCATCGTGAGGCCTATTATGATATGTATCTTCATACCTATCATGATAGGTATTCGTGAATCTTCCTGATGACAACCTCCATCCATCGTCTCCCGCCCAGGAACAATGCCATGTGTATCTGCTCACATGACTGACCAGAGTGTTGTGTGATGATTTAACGGCATTAATCAGACCCCGTTTACCAAACTAGTGCTTGAATTCCGACTGCCGTGGCTTGATACAAAGAATTCTATGGGATTTAATCTATCTCAGAGTAACTGCGCTCAGCCCAAGTTGCTACGGTTCACATAATTAATTGGGTTAATAAAATGTACTGCAATCCACATGATGCATCATGATAGGTATAAAATGTTTCTGCATACGGCCAACCTATCAAACCTATCAAACTTATCATATGATACCCCCCAAAATAGTTATTTTATCGGTTTTATACGTTCTTGCATACCAGCCAATATGATGCGTCGCACGGCCTTCGACTTGCCATCGGATTTGCTCACGCATAAAACGTGTCGCTTATCGCGCAAAATGCCAGGTGATGATTCAAACTACTAACGTCATCGTTTGGAACGAAGCGCCGATGGCGCCCGCTGAAGCGCTGGCAACGATCGATAGGGCGTTGCGAGACTCGATGGACGATGACCGACCGTTCGGTGGCAAAGTAATCGTGTTGGGTGGTGACTTTCGTCAAGGGTTGGCAGTCGTCTGCAAAGCATCTCACGGTCGAAGCGTCAAGATTTGCATCAAAATGAGCCCGTTGTGGCCATCGTTCCGAACGATTCGTTCGACAGAAAGCATGCGTGCTGCCGCAAATGAAATTCGTTTTGCTCGATGGTCGCTCGATGAGGGCAGCGGAACGCTTCCGCGAGGACAGGGCGGTCGATCCGAGCTCTCCGTGCGTTTCAATCACACGATCACGATCACGATCTTGACATAAGATTGTGATCTGGTGAACGAGCGATTTGGACAACGGCATAGGGTCTGCGATGCCGAAGCGTGCAGCAAGCGCGTATTTTGCGTCCCAAGAATGAGCACTCCGTTTGGGCAATGAGGACGTGTCGTCTCATTTGGAAGTCGAAATGCGGACTCTTCACAGTATCGACACTGAAGAACGATAAAGGTGATGATGATGCCGACCGGCTGGTCAACTTTTTGGTTGAATTCCTCAGCACTCCGTGTTTCACTTTTCACGCCTTAAATCTTGAAATTGGAGCTATTGTAATGCTTCTCCGGAATCTCTCGATCGAGAATGGCCTTTGCAACGGCATGCATGCGATCGCGAGGGACACGGACGTAAATGTCTCACACGTTGAGGTGATCACGGGTGCACTTCGTGGCAGCGCTCATTTGCTGCCAAGATTTTCACTGGACACGTCATTCGACGTCGGCATACCGTTCGATCTTTTGTGTGACGTCGATTTCCTATCGAGCTTGCCTATGGTGTGACTGTAAACAAGTCTCAGAGACAGACATTCGATCGAGTCGAACTACAATTTCCGCAGCCATTATTCATTCATGGGGAAATGTACGTTGTCTGCTCGGGAGTTCGCTGAGGATGCGCTAAAGATTCAGGTTATAAATAGACTGAGGCCAGTCAAAACTGATGCATCGTTACCAGCAATGTGGTTTTAGAAGAAGTACTTATTGGATTGTGAAATTCATTTGTCATTTTCGTTCATTATGAAATGAAACTTTCCGTTTCAGTCCCACGTGTGTCGTGATTCTCGATCTTTAATTGTTCCTACAATATTTTTTTGCACATGTCGAACTTATTGATGGTTATTTTTTGCGCATACCGGCAGGTGTAGCATGCTGTGTCTCAGCATATCTTTGATGCATATATCTGATTGGAAAGAAAGTTCTCGGAATTTCTTGAATATCCAGTACA
>CAJPEV010006109.1:0-11518 GCA_905338385.1 Darwinula stevensoni
CGTCCCCTGGCTTTCTTTCGTCCTCTCTCGTCCATCCAACCTCCCTACCTTCAGTTATTCACGTGACATTAACGTCTAGTGCCAGATCATCGTTCGTCGCAAAAACTAAATGCAATAAAGCTTCCTCGAGAGTCGGTTCATTTACATACTGAACGAGAACGTGTTGCGCCTCAATTGCACTTGAAAGTATCCGAGAATTGAAGTTCTCATCTGGATGGCAGCATGGTTCTCGCTTTTGCAGACAGTACCAAAAGTACCTTTCCACCCTTCTCTAGATTCGTCCTTCACATTCGTCCTATGTACTTTGTCATGTCTCATAAAGGCAATCAGTTGAAGTTGTCATTTCTTCATTTATGATCTCTATAAATGAGATATAGTCATGGATTTCAGGAATTAATCATGCTAATACTGCCTATAAGAACCCCTGCCTTTATTATTATATTTACATCATTTTGGGAACCCAGAACCTCCTCTCTCTTGCTCTAAGGAGCATACACGAACTCAAGCCATTCATCCCGTCCCATTGTCTGGGAGAGGGAGACAATGGTTGGAGCTCGCAGTTACTAGAACATCTTTTGAAAGTTCTGGGTTTCTAGAATGATGTAAGTATAATAATACAGGCAGGAGTTCTTATAGGCAGTATTACCATGATTAAACATGATTTCCCAGCTGGGAGAGCTCCAGCACCCAAAGACAAATCAACCTTGAGTAAGATAGTCGTTAAAGGTGTCGATCTGGACATCCTTCTGACAAACTTCGTCCTAGTCCTTGCTGAACATGGCGTCATAATCAAAAGAAGCAGCAGAATTAGAAGAGCTTGAGATGGCGTGCCCACGACCTACTTCTTGATAACAGATGTAGAAAATCTTGCAGTAGAAACTCCTCTACAGGATGGTCGCTTCAAATGCGGCTCTCTCTCGTTCCCAGTAAGTCCATTCGAACAAAGGCCGAAAATCATACAGTGCTTTAAGTGCGGGAAATATGGCCACACTACGCACGACTGTAGAGGCGTACAGCATTGAGTCTATTGCTCGGGAGACCACACTTCCCGCGAGTGCAATGCCAGAGCCCTTCCTCCCCAGTGTTCTAATTGCGGAGGAATCCATCGTTCTGACTCCTACACTTGTCCAAGGAGAGAGAAAGTCCGACTTGCCCAAGCAGCCCAAATCCCAGACTCTAAGTTGGGAAAAACGTTCGCGGACATCCTCAAAGGATTGTCGCAACCGTACCATCGGGAAACCGGTATTCCTAGACAGGATAATCCCCCTGCTGCAACTTTGACCCGGCGCTGTTTCCTTTTCTGATAAGGCCCCCGCAGTCGCCTGATCCCCGCCAATCGTTCATGCCAAGCCACGACCCAACCCCCATCCCACCTCCCAAGTCCAACGAAAAGTCCTCCCTCCTACAGCAACTACGCTCGCAAGCATAGAAACAACGCTCTTTCACCTAATAGAGCTCCAAAGGAAAATGATGGACATTAAACAACCTGTACGCGGCCATCAGGGGAATTCCCCAAATTCCATTTTCTCACCCCTGTCCTCACCAAGCCCTTCTTAGGGACATGTCTTAATGGTGAACCTTCCTATGATCGTGATGCATGCAAATGTTGCTTTCGCCCAAAACGCGCTGAATTTATTGATTTCATTGGCACCATGAAACCAAGCATTATCTGCCTCAGTGAGCTTAGGATGCCGACTGTCCCAAAATTAAGAACTACTACTCTCATTTTGTCAAATTAGATAGTAGTGAAAGGCGTCATGGTTCAGCAGTCTATTTATTTATCGGATGCCTATGCGAACGAAGTATTGTCATGGATTGAAGTCGGGTGGTTGGTGGGTGGGACCAGGGCATGCTTGTTCAACCATGTAATGGCATCAGCACCAGCGGCGAGCAGAGTTCAGCTGTACAACTATGAGTCTAGTGTGCGAAGACTGCCTATATACACTCCTCATTCGACTCTTCGCTCCTCCTTTCAAACTCGACTTATTATAAATGTGAAGATTATAAGTGAGATTATAAGTGTGAAAGTCAAAATTCCTCAACAAACGCTCCATATGTATCATATCTATGCCTCCCCCAGCAGCCATATCTTACGGTGATCTTGATCTTTCGTCTACCGACAGCCCAACCCTTATCATAGGAGATCCTAACCTGTTGACGGGTACGATCATACATGTATGATTTGAACTTTCGCGCCTCTTGGAGGAAAACTGAATCACTTTGAAAGCCAGGCACGTATAGTCGAGTCACTAGGAATTTAGCGAGTTGGTCGGCAAGTTTGACAGGTCACCCCATTAGAGGTCATAACATGTCAGCTAGTTGACAGCCCCCTCCCCTAATTTCCAGCTTGGAAAAACAGGGTTGCCACAGGCAGTTTTTATTCGCAAGAACAGCAGGAATGCTAAATGTGAGCAGGAGTGGTTGGCCTATCAGGAATAACACTAGGACGCCACATCATGAAACTGCTTGCATGAGGAGATTGTAAAGACTGCGAGAAAATATATATACTAACCTTTGAAGGGAAGATCCATGTGGCATCCGTGTCAGGATGTCATGTCTTTGACTGTATAAGTTAATTCGCCGACAAAGACCGGGGAGACCCTAAATGACTAATTTCTCATTTCTTCTCTTTTCCTTCTACTGCCCAAATTCCCAGTGACTCGACTATATCATGTATTGCGCTGTCGTCTTCTGGGATTTGTCCTGATCTATTTTCCTCAACAAAAGCGCAACGGAATTATTTTTAGTGATTTTTTTTAGCCATGTGCATCGTGTGGCCAACGTATAAACACAAGGTGGCTGTTCCCAGAGTGCGTAAGATTCATGGTCCACAATTCAGTGAGATAATGATGACTGGAGTCGGAAGACGAAAGCGATGATGATGATGAAGTTGAAGAAGTTGGTATGGAAATTCTGGAAAACATTTTCGATGATAATATTGGTGAAATAGCTTCGGAAGATGGTGATGAAGACAAGGAAACTGCAGCATCGACATCGCATGGCAAACGTAAGAGGCAAAAAATGTGTGACGCGCCAAATAATTCTGAATGGAAGACGGGCAGGTTTTCACCAAATCCATTTCAATTTGACGATTCAAGTTGTGGGATAAATGGTGATTCCGGAGATGACATTTCTGAATGTGAATGCTTCAAGCAGATATTTGATACTAATTTGGTGGGGCAAATTGTCACTGAGACAAATAACTTTTGCTCACAAGTAAAAGCTCATACAGAGCTCAGGAGCAAGAGCAGGGTATAAAAGTGGGTAGACACCACAGTATCTGAGATGTATGTGTTTCTTGCGTTTTTTATTCCTTGTAGCCACACAAAGAAAAAACAGAATGGATGAGTACTGGACAACAGACCCAATGCGTGAAATACCATTCTTTAGAAAAATCATGTCCCAAGACAGAGTCAAAATCATGCAGTACTAAGAATCCTCAATTTTTCAATCAATGAATTTCTGTCACAGGGAGACATTTTTCAAGATTTGACTCAATAGATGCATTGAGACATAAATTCAGAAGCACTCTGAGTCCATTCAAAGATTTGTGCATTGCCGAAAGTCTAATGTTATGGAAAGGGAGATTCAGCTTCAAGCAATTTATACCCTCCAAAAGGCACCACTTTGGGGTGAAATTCTTTGTACTATGCGATGTGAAGACGGAGTTTATTCATAATTTCATGGTCTACACAGGCAAGGATACAGAAATCAATATGATTAAAGATTTGGGAATTTCTGGTTTAATTGTGCAACAAAATCTTGATAAGGGCCATAACATTTTTTTGGAAAATTGGTACAGCAGCTCTAATTTGTTTGAATACCTTCATAATAGACGTATCGGAACCTGTGGAAATGTTAGGCCTAATAGGAAGGGAATGCCTAAGGATTTATCATCAAAAATGCGGAAGGGTGAAGTGGCAACCAGAAGCGCAGACAATCTCATGGTTGTGAAGTGGCATGACAAACGTGATACTCACATCAATCCACAAAGATGAAATGAAGAATTCTAGGAAGACAGACCCAGAAACGAAAGAAGCCATAAAGAAACCAAGCTGTGCCTTGGAGTATAACGAAAAAGTGGGGGCTGTAGATGAATCCGACATGCGCCTTAGTACCCTTGAATGAATAAGGAAATCCATCAAGTGGTACAAGAAAGCTTTTTTTTCATTTTTTGGATCTGTGTGTACTCAATGCATATCTCATGTACAAAGTGAACACTGGGAAAGGACCTCAGTTGTTGGACTTCAGGGCGGCAGTTTTGAGGCAACTATTCTAAGAATTTTGCTGAACATAGGAAAAGCCAAAATGGTGGAAGACCATTATCAGGAGATGACCCTCTTCGCCTCACAGCCCGTCATTTTCCAAAGCTAGTCCCTCAAACAGAGGCACAGGGACACAGGACCCATATGCAGTGTCATGTGTGCAAAAACACCAAGAAGAGGAAGCAGCTGAGATAGATGATAGGGTTCATGTATGTCGAATGCGACACAGCCCTATGTGTACGCCCCTGCTCTCTTGAATATCACAGCCAAAGGGTCTACTGACTTTTGTAAGTAACAAAAAATATACACACTTATCTTATATCCTGTATCTTATTTAGGTGTTAAAAATATGTGCATGAGGAACTAAAGTAGTCTTGTGAAAAAAAAACTCCTCCTGAAGGTGCAAATGAGCTTACAAAGGACACTACCCAAGTGATAATTTCAGATTTTCACCAAACTTTGGTCATTGAAAGGGCTCTCAAAACCAAGTCAAACGGTACCAAAACTTGCGGCTGAGAAACGGGTTTAGGCTCATGACTGACTTGATTTTCAGTGATACAGGAATATTATAGTCACGTCCCTACTTTCATTGACTATAACTTTTCAAGGGAAAGTCATATTCAGGTGATATTTGACAGAGAAGTTCATGAGTNAGGGCGCTGATGTCGACAGCAGCGCCACCTACCAATTTGCTATGTCATTTTTTAGTCACTGGAAAAAATTCGTTCAGGCCTATGAATCTCTCTGCCAATTATCAGCTGCATCTGAGAGTTCTTTCAAAAGATATGGTCAAAGTTGGATTTTTACATAATAATTGAACTATTTTTGGTCATAACTTTTTAAGAAACAGTCAGATGCAGATGATGTTTGACAGAGATGTTCTTGTGTCTATGACTTATTCATTCCCTTACCCATCACATGGTTCTACATGTTGACAGGTGGCGCTGTGGTGGCATATGCAAAGGTAAGAGACGGAGAATAGGAATTGCCTACAAAAAAGGAATACATCTAGCATTCACTTCACTCCCACCAAGAGATGGTGAAACCCTCAGTGCAGTAACGTCTCATGTTTATGTGTTTTTACTACGTCCCTAGTTGCACATGACATTGAATCAATGTTGTTTCTATGTTATGTGCTAATAGGGGTATTACCAACATAGAAACTCTGTAAGCCGAGCCCTCATGCTCCTTCACATTTCACCTTCGTGTATGCAATCACTGCGCCCTCTGTCATTATGTATAAAAATGTGCCAGTGTAGGACGCGATTCTGACTACCCCGTAGAAACGACTATCGTAGTGAAAGTTGCGTACGCTGAAACCACTACCATAGTAAAAATGGTGATCGCCGATTCACTACCGTAGTAAAATCCGCGTACGCAGGACCCACTATTGTCACGCGAAAATTACTCCTGTAAGCTCATGATGTTCATAATGTTCGTTGCACCATCTCCTTTCCCGCCATGCCTCCAGGGTCTGGGTAGGAGTTTACAAATTCCTTGAAACCTTGACCTGACCTGTTATATACTTATCGGTACAGGAATTGGAGCATAAAAGGACGGGCGTAAAGAGTACAGTTGCACCAGTCCTGTGGTTTCCTCGTGAAATACACGTGAAATACAAGAAATGGCCGATTATAGTTACGAATCGATCGCGACATATCTTCGCCATGGGGAGTACCCCTGATCCATGAAGAACAACCCTGGAGCTAAGTCTAACCTAAGGCGAAAAGCACAGAGTTTCTGCCTGATTGGTGGAGTTTTGCATAAGAAGGGGAAGGTCAACGGTGAAGGTGAATGCTTTTTCCATTGCCGTTGCAAGTCTAAAATTGGTTGACGGTTTTCTTGGTGGTCGGTTTCCTTAAGGTGCATTAGGTGTGTGCGCGTTCTCATGACAATGCTTTCATTCTCAGATGCTATGATGAGAGTTATTGAAAACAGAAGAACAAGAACAGATTCTGAAGGCTTGCCATGAAGGGGTCGGCGATTCGTTAGAGGCTAAGGCGCTTGAAGGACACATCGGGATCGACAAGATGGAGCTGAAGTTGAGGGTAAGGTTCGTTTTAGATTACCGCATGGTAATGTATACAAGTATTTTTTAGCCATTGCATACAATATGAACAGCTTCCCTCGTCTCGTGTTGTTCTCCATTTACCTTACTGATTCCTGGGTCTTTCCCCAGGTTCTGGTGGCCTAGGTTCCGTGAGGATGTGCGCAAGTACGTTCGAACGTGTCCACGATGCCAAAAGGCTTCGACTCACTTCGAAAAGACTGCTCCAACCCTGCATCCGATACCGATTCCTACTGCGACATGGAAACAAATAGGAGTGGGCATCTGCAGCCTTCCCAGAACGTCTGAAGGCTACGTTGCCATAGTCATGGTTGTGGACTATTTCACCAAATGGTTGGAGGTGAGAATGGAATATTAATTTGTCAGGTCTCCTTGATTATTCGCAGTCGCGAAGCAAGTTATGCAGCACTCTATCGATGGGTGATGCATACAAATGATTTTTTAATATAGAGCATTTAATACAAGTAAAATGGAGTAGATGAAATTTAAAAAATATATATTTTCAGGCCAAACCATTGCGCAGCAAGACTGCCGAAGAGACGTCGACGTTCCTCTACGAGCTCATTTGTCGTTACGGTTGTCCAGCAATTCAGATAAACGACCAGGGAAGGGAGTTTGTGAACAAACTTTCCGAGAGACTTCATGTGCTTACTGGAGTCAAGCAGCGAATCACATCTGCGTACCATCCTCAGGTAGGAATTGTACTCAATGATCACTCTGCTGAGGGTGCAAATCAGAAATAGCTGACTTCTGACAGACCCATGTAATGAAAGCAACTTTTGGTATTTTACTGGTCCTACAGGCAAATGGCTTGAATGACCGCAATAACCGCACGATCCAGGGTTCCATGCTGAAGATTCTCGAAGGAGCCGAAGGCGAGTGGCCATCTGTGTTGCAAGGAACACTCTTCACATTTCGAACAAGTGTCCAGAAGTCGACTGGTTTCTCACCTTTTTATTTGATGTTTGGCCGACAACCCATTTTGCCAATCGAAGTTCAGAAAGATTCAGAGCGTGAGACAGACGATACCAACGAGCGCCACAGTGAGGCAGCAGAAGTGCTCAATGACGCAGATGAAGAACAGATTAACCGTGTGATCTCAAGCATGACCAGGCTCAAGGAGATCGTATTTCCTGCTGCTGAGGCCAAGATCGTAAAGGCCCAGGATGCACAGAAACGCGACTATGACAAACGTCACAGAACAAAGTCAACATTCAAAGTCAGTTCATTGGTTCTCTTGTGGAACCTTCGTCGCGCAGACAGGGAGGAAAACGGAAGGATCCATGGAATGGTCCCTACGTCGTGGAGCGTGTTTGTCGAATGGGACGCACGAACTGAAGACTGTCGCTGGAGAGATTCTTAAGCAGAAAGCCCACGGCAGTAATTTGAAGCACTGGTATGAAAGGTGTGAAGATGCGAATGCATCCCCTACTGAGTGCGAGAAACAAAATGTGAATATCAGCCTCCAGTTTATTACCATTTGATTAGCTGATGTCACAGAAATAAAATATGTGAAAATGCATTTGTACGGAGAGGAACCATTTGTGCGTGGAGGTAGTAACATTAGCGTAAGCTGATATAACTACCATAGTAGAATGGGCGAACGCAAAAACCACTATGGTAGTGAAGTCTGCTACGCAAAATTGACTATGGTAGTCACGACTGCGCACGCGAAAAACACTACCGTAGTCGGTTTTGACAGGAGTCAGATTCGCGTACTACACCGGGCAAGGGAACGAATAGGTCATAGACACAAGAACATCTCTGTCAAACATCATCTGCATCTGATTATTTCTTAAAAAGGTATGACCAAAAAAAGTTTAATTATTATGTAAAAATCCAACTTTGCTTGACCATATCTATTGAAAGAACTCTCAGATGCAGCTGATAATTGGCAGAGAGATTCATAGGCCTGAACGAATTTTTTCCAGTGACTAAAAAATGACATAGCAAATTGGTAGGTGGCGCTGCTGTCGACATCAGCGCCCTCTATCGGCATGCAGCGCCATATTGTGGCATGGGAAAAAACCTCCTTCACTCATGAACTTCTCTGTCAAATATCACCTGAATATGACTTTCCCTTGAAAAGTTATAGTCAATGAAAGTAGGGACGTGACTATAATATTCCTGTATCACTGAAAATCAAGTCAGTCATGAGCCTAAACATGTTTCTCAGCCGCAGGTTTTGGTGCCGTTTGACTTGGTTTTGAGAGCCCTTTCAATGACCAAAGTTTGGTGAAAATCTGAAATTATCACTTGGGTAGTATTCCTTGTTAGAATAACCCACCCGTCAACAGGTTAACACTCACCACCCCTCACTTACAGGAACCCTTGCTAATCAGCATGGAGAAACTCTCTTCTCCTTTATTTTTGACAGTCAGTCTGCCCTACTACACTCTCCCGAGCCCACCGACTTCCCACCAGGACAAGGAGTGCCACACAGAATTGACCTTGCTTTGTGCAATCCCCAATTCCTCCCCCTGTTTGAGAAATTCTAAATAGGACCGGATTTTGGTAGTGATCACCTACCCATTATGGTAACGTGCGCCACTAGCAGTAATACCGTGTGGCCCAAAGAAAAGTTCCGAACTTCGTGCGGTGGCTTTAAGAAAATTTCAATGAAATTCCATGCTCTGAACATGAGTAAGAGCTCTTTCCGTACAAGTAGTTGAATTAGCAAGTGTGTCGGTGCGTTTGTTGTCGTGCTGCTTCGGAGGACAAGGAGGACGCATCCATGGAGGACCCATCAGGCAGTTCTTTCATTCAGTTCAGGCGCGTTCCTTTGCACACTCGCTCCTTTGACATCGCACAGGAGAAAAATTGTTACTCAAGTAGTTTGCAACTAATTTCAATGAACTTTTTGTTACGTTACCTACAAACATTGCATGTAAAAGCCTGTAAATTTCCTGTCGATAACTCATTGGTACACCGTCTACAGGCGTGTAAAGTTCGACCGTTTTTTGGGCAACCTAGTATAGGCCTATCAGACCCGAACCCCAAACTCAAATTTGACTTTCCTCAAGCTAACTGGCAGGACTTCCAAGACACCCTCAATTCCATCCTTTCTGATCGAATAGATCTTCTGTCTAATCAGAATATGGACGAAGCCGTCCTTGTCCTGACTAGTTCTTTCCAACTTGCGCAAAATGCTTCTATCCCCACTTTCCTCCCCAAGACTCAAAAGCCCTATAGCCTCTTAAATAAAACGTTAGAAATCATTAGGAAGCGGCGCCGCCTACGAAGAGACTATATAGCGACAAGGGATCCCCGTTTTAAACAATCCATTAACCAGTTGAACAGGGAAATTAAGGAGTGCATTACCCAGGATAGGGAATCTTTCTGGAATAACCTATGTGAGAAGCTGAATGAGGAGACCAATCCAAAGGAATTCTGGATCTTACTTAAGAGAGTAGCCCCCAAAAGTACAGTTAAGAAAGTACAGTTAAAAGTGCAATTAAGTCACTCAAAGTAGGCAATGAGACCTTCATGAGCCCCTTGGGCAAAGCAGAAACTTTTGCTGTATCCCTACATAAAACAATGCAGGTACCTCCCCCCCCCCCAGCAAAGATCAAATCCCACCCTAGAGCAGCTTACTCTTCGCAAACTAATTACTAAGTTCGATCTAGCAGTGGCCAAAGACCCCATATCCCCTCATGCCTATAATGTGCACTATAAGAAACTCCTAGAGACCATTACTATAGAGGAAATAACTGAAACAGTTAAAGTAACCCCCAATAAAGCGCCCGGGGAGGATAACATATTTGCACCACTGACCAACCAACCCGCCTAACGCATGACATCATTAAATCTGCAGCAGGCCAGCATCATCATATCAGTCATTTTCGATGTAGATAAAGCCTTCGATAAAGTATGGCAGGTGGGACTTCTCTTTAAATTCCATCATCATTTCAAACTTTCCAAGCCTCTCACTCTATGAATCCAATCTTTCCTTTCGGATCGTACGCTGCATTCCGCTACGACGAAGCCCTGTCGGACAAACTCCCCCTAACGGCTGGTGTTCCTCAGGGTTCCGTTCTCTCTCCTCTTCTCTTCATACTCTATGTGCACGACCTTCCTAACTCTCTTCCTGCAAAAATTCAGCCTTCCCAATTCGCGGATGACATGGCCATCTGATACGCGCATCGCTGCCCCGTACGGCTGAAAAAGTAATTTAGACTGCTCTCAACGGACTAGAAATGTACTCTAACAACATGGATCTCGCTTCAGACCTTACCGAAATTCTATCATTTTCGCCTCCCATAACTCGGCGTACGACGGTCGCAAGGATAAATTGAGGAGTTCTCTGGAAAAAGGGCGTAAGTGCCCATACCCTTTTTCCATATTCGTGTCCATACGCTGCTTAAGATAGGGTGGTCGGCAGGAAGTTAAAATGCGTATTCAGCAAAGGAGAAGCAGATTTTCCTATGCCTTCAATATATAGCAGGCCGACTTCCTAAGAATTTCAATATGGCTACCTCCATGAATATACTATTAGCACCTGCATCGCTAAACGATTTTGGTGGAATAATTCCATTCTTTTGAGCTGAAAGTGAGAATGAAGAAGCCAGACAGTTTGTGGTCCAGTCTGTGGCCTTATTTCACTACCATGCGGCTTGAGAGAAACATGCTTGTGAACGAAGGTCAAGAAGACTTCTCCAGATGTCTCTTGGAACTCAGTGATGGACGACTGCCTTCTGAGAACGAGGAGATAATGATGATCCCTTCTCAGACCATTGTCCCTGAGGATTTGGTGAAGGATGTCTTTGGAGAGCGTATACTGCTCAGGGGTCAAGATTTGCCTTATGAAAAAGTGATTCCTTGTCCCACCAACGACACGAGCCCGACCTTGAACAACGACATTATTGGGCGTATCGAAAGTCCGGCGCGAAACTACTTCAGCATTGACAAGGCCATTGTGAAGCAAGGTGAAGATCCCACTCTCTATCTTGTGGAGTTTCTCTATTCCCTGACTCCCAATGGCCTTCCTTCGCACAAGCTTACTCTGAAAGTTGGAACAGTGGTCATGCTGCTTTGCAATCTGGATGTTAATCAGGGTCTCCGTAATGGCGCAAGAATGGTTGTGATGCGTATGCACGACCGTGTCTTGAACTGCCAGCTCACAGGCGCAGACAGGCGCTGTTCAAGGAAAATGTGTGCTGATTTCTCGAATTAAGCTTGAGCCTAC
>CAJPEV010006110.1:0-11513 GCA_905338385.1 Darwinula stevensoni
TCAGGAATCGATTATCTCTTGAAACTGTATTTTTCCCTGAAAGTATTGATCGGGGGAAGAGTGCTTCATGCATTTTTGATGCAAAGGCACTCTCTGATAATAAAAAAAATAAATAAATAAAAATAAAGTAGCACTCGGGCAGTTCGCGATTTCCAAGGTGAGAAAAGTCGGATGAAAAAGGAGCGAGATGGGTTCATCTCCGAATCCTGCAAAAAAAATATTTCGTATTATTTTAATTTAAAATTTTCAGCTTGACCCTCTCGATGTTAATTAACGATGAACCTCCTGCAAAAAAAGAAATTGCTCAAGGATTTCTGAGTTCTTGCTTAACTGTGGAGTTCAGACTGCGTTTCGCACGAATTCATTCCTGGAATTCCCAGACGAAAAGCTTAACGAATTCGCACGGGGTAATGAAGATAATGCATTACTGTGCGAAGAGTCGCACGGAGACAGTCGGAGGAGGAGAGAAGGACTCGAGAGACAAGGCACACATTGAGGGAGGAGGCAGTGAGAGCCTCTCTCGTCCTCCGCCGTCACGCTCAAGGTCTCCCTCTCTCCCCCCTTTCTTCCTCTCTCCCCTTCCTCCTTCTTTTCCTGTGACAAGGGGACATCCGTGAAGGGGACATCCTTCGCATGGATCCTCCATTAGTTACACTCGCTGCGCGCGGAGGAGGCTTCGAATTCTGGGAAGCGGCGGTTCAACGTTCCTAACGCTGCGAGTAACCGACTTCGATGAATAAATAAATAAAGGGGAAGCTGTGATTCGATCCATGGGTTGATAGATGAGACGAGGGCGAGATGGTGACGGGGACGAAATCCCGTTATGAGCCTGAACGGCGACGCGATTCGGATTGAGGTCACATTGTGACAATTAGTGACAATGGTGACCTGTCACCATTGTCACCAATTGTTCGGTCACCATCGTTCCTGGCTGAATTCTCCTCAGATCGAAGTCTCGTTGATGAGAGTCTGGATTGAAAAGTCACAGGTACTGGTCACTGGTCCAGGTACGGATCTGTCGTTCTATTGGTCGCTTTTCCTCTGACCACCACGACCAATACTATACGAGTGAATGCTGCCGTCCAAGCATCATTTAGCGTCGTCTCCAATGACTTGTTAATTATCATGAATCTTATTATTTTTATAGCTAAGCTGAAACAGTAAATTGTAATGGAATCTCCAAAGAGATGAGTTGAAAATAAAAAATTGAGACACTAGTCACAATAAATTGTCATTTTTATTGAAATGCTTGAAGGGATGGAAATGATTGATTTAGCCATGGCCGCCCTGACCGTGACTTCCGCCCTGAGACCCACTGCCGAAACCACCTCCAAAGGATCCACTGCCGAAACCACCTCCCAAGGATCCACTGCCGTGACCACCTCCCAAGGATCCACTGACGCGGCAGCCACCTCCGATGCCTCCTCCGTGACCTCCTTGGGAGGCACTGTTTACCTCTGACGCCAGGACCAGCCCGAATAAAACCAGAACCTAGAGAGACAAAAGAAATTCGTCTAATATTAAAAATAGTACCATTAAAGTGCCGTCACCAATACGTGACAAAAACAGTAGAAAGACAGAAAAAATGATACTTTTTCAATATATGTCAATAACAACGGGGTGACGCTTCCATTTATCTTCCCATTAGAGGCCTGCACGTCCGACTGCAGAGAGAATTTTCCAGCCGCGAATGACTCTAAACTCCCCAACGTCGACGATACTTTGCGAAATCGCCAATCCTCCAATCAGGAATCGGAAATGGCACTGGGAAATGCTCGAATCGGAATCACGCCACCTCACTGAATGGAAGTTTTGAGGGGAAGTGGTCCTTTTGGGGGGGAATCACAAGGTGATGCCGAGGTGAGTGTCTCATCTCTTCGCTCGGTTACGAATGCCTCAAATTAGCAGTTGAGGGGAGTGCCACCCGGCGATGCCTGCGGAATTCTAACTCCCCCGAAATTTAAGTTTTCATAGGTTTAGTGATTTCCAGGAAGTGGCATGCGGAGATGACAGCTTCCCTTTCCTGTTCTCAAATCGGTATACATTATTATTATATAATGAAAAGTTGTTGTTTAAGCATGCTGAAGAAAGAGGACAGGGACAGTAAGCAAGTGAAAAAATGATCGCGATATTCTGAGATGATATCGCGATGATCGGGCAGCTCTACCGTTTCTTTTGATATTATATGGCAGAATGGCGCCAATTGCAGGGAAAGGCGTGAGGGGAGCCAATTGCAGGGAAAGGCGGGAGGGGAGCCAATTGCAGGGAAAGGCGGGAGGGGAGCCAATTGCAGGGAAAGGCGTGAGGGGAGCCAATTGCAGGGAAAGGCGTGAGGGGAGCCAATTGCAGGGGAATCCTCGAAAGTCTGGTTTCGTTTCATGATTGCACGTAAAAATCAACGCTCTTCTTACTATTGTCAATGGAACTTCTATGACTATTGGTAACAGTTCCTTGGAAAAGTCAACCTGTGAAACGGAACGTTTTACGTTCCGTTTCTAAAAGGAACGGAACGCAAAAGGCAACATTTTCAGAGAAACCGCTAAAAAAAAAAGTAACTCACGCTAAGGGTCTTCATGACGACGGGTTGAGACAGATCACCCTCAAGGACACTCAGCCGTCAGCCTTCAGAACTCGATCGGCACCGAAGAAAAGAACCGGGATTTATATATTGATCACGAGTGGGAAAAGGAGCGGAACATCCGCAGAGAATTCCCTGATCCCCTGACCTTTTCTTCCCGACTGAACTGAATCCAGAGCCTCCCTTCTGTTCGAGGATGTTCCCCCTCAGGCATTAACCTCGATTCCAGCTAAATTTACTTTCGAAATTCCATTGAACGGCACGAAGGTTCTCGAGTCGCAACTTGCCCGTGGACACGTCGCTCTTAGGTTCAAAAAGTGGGGGAAGGGAGGAGCAAAAGATACCCTTTGCCCCCCATCTGTAAAGTGAGGGGGCATTTGGCACCCCTGCGCCCCGGTTCCTACGCCCTTGGAACCAATGTTACCTATAAGAATGCATTGGTATACATTAAACTTCCTAATGGATCTATAAGGTTCCTATGAGAATCTTCCGTGATGGACAACGTATCTGTTAGAGCAGCGGGAAATGCAGAAATTATTCATCGAAAGGCGCTTCCGTAACTCTTCCCCCCAACCGCCCCCAACCCCCCACCTACTCCCGGCCCTGTATCCATCACTGTGTTGGGGGAAGAGGAAGGACCCAAGTCACAAACGAATATTCAATCAGCATTGTAGGAACGTTAAGTTTGAATCGTTCCAGCATTGTGCTGGCATTGCATCTGATATCAACTCAATATTTAAATGTCGCTCATCGCAATACTCAGGTGAACGATGAAGTTCAACACTAGCTGAACGTCGGGCAAATTTGTCGTGCAAATTATTAGATTACTCACTCCCCACCCCAGTACCACCAGATATTGGCTCAATCAACATTTGGCACGTTGGCTAAAACGTGGCCGATATTTCCAACCTCTGGTAAATATTGTCTTCCCAATATTGCCATTCCAATATCGATCCAACATCGCACCGATGCGATGATTCCATGTGCCTAAGTTGCTCTTGGAAGTCTTTGGGAAATGGTGGGTGAAAGTTCTTCTCCAGGCCACTAGATGGAGGCATGGGTCTCGTCCTTCTCACAGTACACAAAAGTCCCCTTCCCTCTATCCTTGGGTTCATCTCTCACAGGAATAATTTGTGTCTCTCCGTGTGTCTCGCCTGGCCTCATCGTAGCGATGAATGGATTTTGAAACTTCCTCATGTGCTGTCTCCATGTCCAGACGGAACCATCGAGTCCAGGCCGGAAATAAGCTTGTATCCCCTTGAGATTGTGAGGTTGCGCGTAGGCGATCGGTCTTTCTCCCGACGAAGGAAGGGATGCTCGTGAACTTGAAATTAGATTTGGGCACGGGGAGAGGTTAATACTAGGGCAGTACTGGCAATAAGGGTTTTTAACTCCTCCACCGTGGGAAAAATTCTACTAGGTGAGGTACTTATAGCAAAATTAACGCCAATAATGGGTGATCATCCCATTTAGTTACAATCCCAGTTATAATGCCAGGGTTTCAAAGCCAAATAAAAAATCTCCGAATCCTATAGGCCAGGAGTCCTAGAGAAACCCCAATTGGGATCCTGCAGGTTCTTTGTATTACAGAAACCCATAGGAAAGTCTATAGGTTTCCTGTAAGAAATAAACCATCAAAGGACATTGAAATATGACCCCCCCCCCCCCAAAGAAAATGAGCTGTGGCATTGGAAGAAAAGCACGTCGGGGCGAACGCAGTCACTAGTTGATGCATGACAATGGGTACAGCTGGCAGAAATTGTTACATGTGAACAGCATAGGAAAAGGCCGCGATTCCGCGGATTTTGAACGAGGCGTTATAAGGTAGGTCATATTTCAATGTCCACTGAGTCTCCTATATTATTGGTCTCCTATATTATTGATACTTTTTTTTAAAGGGGCACACTCGCTGCGTGCGGAGGATTCTGGGATCAGCGCTCCTTATGAGGCGAATTAGCGACTTCGATGAATAAATTAATAAAGAGGAAGTTGTGATTTGATCAGATGAGTTGACAGATGGGAAGAGGGCGAGATGGTGACGGGGACGAAATCCCGTTATGAGGACGAACGGCGGCGCGATTCGGATTGAGGTCACATTGACACAATTAGTGACAATGTGGTCACATTGAAACAATTAGTGACAATGTGGTCACATTGAAACAATTAGTGACAATGTGGTCACATTGAAACAATTAGTGACAATGTGGTCACATCGCCGGTATTGGTGACAATGTGGTCACATCGCCGGTATTGGTGACAATGTGGTCACATCGCCGGTATTGGTGACAATGTGGTCACATCGCCGGTATTGGTGACAATGTGGTCACATTGAGGTCACACGCAATTGGTGACAATTGTCCCCTGTCACCAATTGTTCGGTCACCTTCGGCCCTGGCTGAATTCCTCTCGGATTAAAGCCTCGATGATGAGTATCTTCACTGATGATTATCTAAGGGAGTGAGACGAGCTTCGTAAGGCCGAAAATGGCGTTTCATGAGTACTAGTCCAGGTACTGATCCGTCGTTCTATTGGTCGCTTTACCTCTGGTCATCACGAACAACGCTCCACGAGTGAATGCCACCGCCCAAGCATCATTTGGCATCATCTCCAACTCAAATCATGACTGATTAATTATTATGAATCTGATAATTATTGTTAAGCTGAAACAAGAGATTGTGATGGCATCTTCGTAGAGATGAGATGGAAATAATGAAAAATTAAGATACTAGTCACAACAAATTGTCATTTTTTATTGGAAATCTTGAAGGCATGAAAAGGACGATTGATTTAGCCCTGACCGTGACCACCTCCCTGAGACCCACTGCCGAAACCACCTCCCAAGGATCCACTGCCGTGACCACCTCCCAAGGATCCACTGCCGTGACCACCTCCCAAGGACCCACTGCCACTGCCGAAGCCTCCACCGTTGCTGCCACCGCCGAAGCCTCCTCCGTGGCCACCTCCTTGACCACCTCCGAAACCTCCTTGGCCGCCTCCGTGACCGCCACCACCGAAGCCTCCTCCGTGGCCACCTCCTTGACCACTTCCGAAGCCTCCTTGACCGCTTCCGAAACCTCCTTGGCCGCCTCCGTGGCTGCCACCGCCGAAGCCTCCTCCGTGACCTCCTTGACCACCTCCTTGACCGCCACTGCCATAGCCGTGGCTTCCTCCGATGCTGCCGCCGTACCCACTGTTTCCACGACGTCTTGATGGGCGTCCTGATTAAGTTAATTTTTTCAAATGTATGCATACTGCGGTAATGGTAATACTCTTCCGAATATAAGGTGATTGTGATTACTTGCTAAATAGACGCGTAATTACTAACAGCAACGACAGCAACAATAATGCCCGCTATACTGATACAAATAATTGATAGAGAAGAAATGTACCTTCGGCATCCCGGAAAAACCGGGCACTGTTCACCTCCGACGCCAGGACCAGCCCGAATAAAACGAGAACCTAGGGAGACAAAAGAGGAATCTCAATTAATATTATTTAAAATTAAATTTAATACCATTGAAGTGACATCACAGGCTGAAAGCAATGCATGCAGCAGGAAGAAATCGGAAATGAAAATCGGTCAAAATACATTAATAACAACGGGTGACGTTTCCATCAGGGGCCTGCACGGGCCGATTGACGAGCGAATTTCCCAGCCCGTGAATGGCTCTAAAACTTCTCAGCGTCGACGATACCTAGACCGACATCGGGAAATCGCCAATCCGCTGATATTATGCTGAAGAAGCTTCGGATCAGAATGACGCCATCCCACGGAATGGAGGTTTGGAGAGGAAGTGATGTTTTTGGGGGGGAATCACACGGTGATGCGAAGGTGAGTGTCTCATCTCTCCGCTCGGTTATGGATACCTCAAATTAGCAGTTGCGGGGAGTGCCACCCGGCGATGCCTGCGGAATTCTTACGCTTCTTAGGTTTTCGTCGGTATAGCACCTAACCGTGGCATTTCGGGATGCGGAGATGCGGAGATGCAAGATCCCCTTTCCAGCTTTTCTACTTCGATTCGGTAAAACTTTTTATGCTACGGTGAAAAGTTGCCGTGCAATTATGCTGAAGAAAGAGGGCAGGGACAGAAAGCAATTGAAAAATTATCGCGATATCCTGAGATGTCGCCGATAGAAACAATGTCAATTAGTCAATTAATATTGCTATGATCGGGCAGCTCTACCGTTTCTTTTGATATAACTTGGCAGAATGGAGGCAAGTTGCGCGAGGGAAATTGCCTTCCTTCTTACTGCCACCCCTTATGCAAATTTTTTTTTTAAGTGTTCGTGCAAAATATACGTCAGGGTCGATATTCTGCTGAATGCGGGATATACGACGCGCACCATCGGGGCCGATGGAAAAGAGCCAATTTCAGAGAAAGATGTGAGTAGAAAAGCGAATTGCAGAGGAATCAAAGATCGGGTCTCGTTATATAATCGCACGTCAAATTCGACGCTGTTCTTTCTAGTGTGAAAGGAACTTTTATCATTAGTGATAAAATAACTTCTTCAGAACCGAACGCAAAACGATAACAGTTTCAGAGAAACCACTAAAAAAAATGTTACTCACGCCAAGGGTCTTCATGTCGACGGGTCGAGACGGATCACACTCAAAAACACTCAAGGACACTCAAGGACACTAAAGGACACTCAAGGACACTCAGCCGTTGGCTTTCAGAACGCTATCGGTACTGAGGAAACGAACCGAGATTTATATATTGAGCACGAGGGGGGAGGGGAGCGGATTATCTGCAGAGGATTTCCTGGGAACTGCAGAGGAAATCCCCAGGACATTTTTTCCCCTTTCACTCGATGTCTTCCCGGAACAGGCAGACTTGCGGCGCATTTGCATCCGTCGGTCGAGGCAGACTGTAATGGGAATCCCCCTCCGGCTCATGCAGAAAATCCCCATCATCCCTTGTTTATCCTTGTCAAACAAGCTGAGGCTCTCGAGAACCTCCATCGATGAACCTCCGTGGCAACAAACCTCCATTCATTAAGCTCCGTGGCGACAAACCTCCATTCATTAAGCTCCGTGGCAACAAACATCCATTCATTAAGCTCCGCGGCGACAAACATCCATTGACCAGATGTCCACAGATTGCGTTCTCATTACGGAACGGATTTTTTTTTTCCTACCCTCGATTCAGTATTTACTCACAGAGCCTGCTCATTTTTATAATCATCATTATCATTACCAGACAAGATTTTCCGAATTAAAAATAAATACTTCTTTGCAACTTTGTGCAATTTTGGAGGGAGAAAATGCAGGTTTTATTGAGCTGCTGAGCCAGGTATAAAAAATTTCGAGTTTGTACAAAAAAAGTCAGCGAAATGGCAGGGAACAGAATCTATAAATGTACTACTTTACCATATTTATTTTATTTTTATCTTTAATTCATCAAAGCAAGAAACTATTTAAGTACGAAAAGTACGATAATAAATACATTCAAGCGCGATCTCGGAGAAATCGGTGATCTCAGCCGTTTCCTGTTCGTTCCCGTGCCTGTCAGCGGATGACGGGCCACTCAAAGCATCCATTACGCATCCATTAAACTGCTTTAGGATGGCAGTTCAAATGATCCGCGCCCGTTTTCGAAGTGAAATCCTCAACAACTCGAGCAAACAGGGTTGAACCTTCCTAGCAGACCTGAAAACTTTCCTAGCTGACTTGAAATCTTCCAGCTGACTTGATATCTTCACAGCCAAATTTGTTTTCTTACATTTGAATGCTCCGGAGAATGGGGATTGAACCCGGATATTTTGCGCTCGAATGTCCCGCACTCCTCGCTCGAAGTGCATCGCGCAATTTCCCAGTTTGCAATACGAAACGCTCGCATCCCCGCGAGACAAGGAGGAGGGCAAGTATGAGTGGCCTAATTGAATCGATGGGGGGCGCATGCCCCTCTCCCATCCCTTTCCCCCTCCCTCCATGCCTCCCTCCAAGCCTCCCTCCCTCCGTCCCCTTCCTCTCTGCCCCTGCTCCCTCCTCTCTCCCGCCCATCCCCAGTTTCCACCTGTTGCTGCGTCATGCGGCAGCTGGGCTCTCCTCTCCCTGCAAGTTTTCGCTTCCGCTTCCCCTTCCCGTGCAGGTAATTCCAGGTAACTCGCCCTGCCGCACTTCATTCTTCACTTTCTCGCCGTTTGGGTCGAGGCTGAAATCATCTAGCATAAAAGAAAACTTGCGAGACAAACAGAGGAAAATTTGTGCCAATCAATTTGTCAATTATTTACCTTCCGTCGAATTTAGAGGCACGAGAACATTTTTTAATTTCGCTATTGGACCTACTGGTTAATTACTGCCAATTGGAAATTTTTTTATTATTCAGCGATGATGGCGATGTCGAGGCTGATAATAAGAATACCGAATCATTGAATGATACTTTGAATGATACATTCAGTGACACATATAGCGATACATTTGAGTTTCGGAGCATTTTTTCCCTTAACTTTTTCATTCTCCGCCTCGAAGAAAAGAGAAAAGCGAAACGGATGTGCAAATGGATATGCGGAATGGATATGTGGAATGGATTTCTTCCGTTCCTCCCAAGCGATGGAGGCGGATTGAATCGCCCGCCCGGAAATGGGCCAATTTCATCGCCATTCCACTGGCCAATTCACTGTCATTTCACTGTCATTTCACTGCTATTTCACCGGCCATTTCACTGGGCTTTTCACTGCTATTTCACCGGCCATTTCACTGTCATTTCTAAGACAGGAACGGCCTGGAATATCGATCTCGGAATTCTCATAAATATATTGAATCTCATTAACTCCTCAGGGATTTCGTCGCAAATGTACAATGCATCCATTTTACATCGGAATCACACCATTCTGAAGAAACATATTTGAAGCTCCATGCTGCATTTTGGCAAATATAGCAATAATGTAAATTTAAAAAATATATACATATACATATATGTAATGGGACAGAGACGGGTCCGCGATCGACTCTGCGGGAAGTGGCGGTTTCGCCGAAAATTGCCAAATCAGCGAAAAATGTTCATCGATTGATTGATTGATTCTGGTGCATTTCGATGTGTAAAGGAAGGCAAAAATATGGGGAGGGAGGGGGAAATTGGAGCAAACTTACGAATATTTTCAAAACTGTCTGGAATTGCATGTGAATGCCCGAAAAAGAAGGTTCTAAAACGTGCAGGATGTTCTAGAATTCAGTTTGAGACAAGCTAAAACTCGAGAGGGGAACCGAAAATTAAGCGATAATAATGAATTTATCTTGTTGATACATATATATATAAAGTGTGTATCAATAACTTATTTTGCATTTTTATTATGTATTTTTTTTTACAACTGCTTCGAGAATCGTCGTTTTCCCGAATCATGGAATTTCTTGGCAGGAATTCTTCTTGGAAGGAATTTCTTGGCAAGGAAGTAATTGGCAGAAAAAGGCAACAAAATTGGCGGAATATGGAAGGAAAATTGGCCAGCGATAAGCGATGGAAAATGATCGCACTCCGCAAATTAGGCAAACGTCGTCGGTGCAATTTCAACGTTACGCGCGGCGCGAAAAAAACGAAAAAAAAATATCTGCAAAAATTTAGCGGAAGTTTTCATTCTAAAGGGAAAATTGAAAAATCGGAAAAATTACTGCGAGTACGTTGCAAATATTTTTCAATCTGGTAACAGTACTTAAACTGTGAATTGCATAATGCAGATCGCATAATGGAGAGTGCATAATGCTTATTGCATAATACAGATTCCTTGATATGGATTGAAAGCTCCAAACCTGCTTTCATGCCAAAAATTGGCTCATCGACTTCGCAATCCAGTATTGCACGGCAACGAAATGGCAACAAGCTGCCGTCGCGCAAAATGGCTTTTGGAAGATCGTATAATGGAGCCCGGCCTTTCCATTACGCTCGCCATTAAATTTTCAATATTGCACTTTAAAATACTAAATGATGCAATGTGGGGTTAACCTCGTGGTATCTTGCGGTTAGGCCGCGGTTAGACGTGGTACAGACGGCGTCAACTTCGTTAAACCTTGCTTGTTATCCGGTTGACCCATGTAGGCCCAAATTAATCCAAATTACCCAAAATTAGTCCAAATTAGCCAAATGAACCGACGTTGTCTTCTTGCATGCACTGTGTCGCTCACAATGCCATCATTCTGCACTGAGCGAATTAGCTCATTCAAGCTAATTTTTCAAGGAATGAATGGCATTTATCTTGAATCGAGTCTCTCATCTTGAATTGAGTCTTCTGAATTGAGTCTCATCTTGAATTGAGTCTCTCATCTTGAATTGAGTCTCTCATCTTGAATTGAGTCTCTCATCTTGAAGGGTTGAAGGATCTCTCATCGGTTGCCATGGTGATCGCTGCCATCTTCAGGTATCGGATCGGTCGTCATGGTTACCGTTGTCTCATGGCTAGTCCGCGCGTAACATTCCGTGGGATCTCTCAGCGTTGATTAATTGCCTTTGTTTTAATTACCTTCTTTGGTGATGGGAATGGGTAGCTTTTGGGTCGAGACTTGAATTGGCGTGCAAAACCCATGGACCTTCTTGCGCCAATTCCTTGCAAATTTTAAGCACGATTATACTCGCCGACGGTGACTTCTTCCTCGCAAAGTTCCGGAAAAAAAAAATGGATTCTCTAAAAACAAAAGTTTGAATTCGGAGGAATCGCAAGTTCGGGACTCGAAGTCTTCCGAGGGAGGAAATTATTTCTGCAAAATAAATAAATAACTAGCGGCCTGATGGGTGGAAATTTGATTCGTCTGTTGCGAGCATGACGTCTCCTTGACAATCTTCTGTTCATCGCATTACCCATTCGGAATCGAACCGCTTCATTTCATTTGTAATATAGCTTACAGCAGACGGGGAGATTCTGTTCCTAGACACCATCATCATGATATTCCAGCTGATTGCCACAATCGTTCATTGTGAACGGTTTAGCACGTTTTCATGAGACT
>CAJPEV010006111.1:0-11512 GCA_905338385.1 Darwinula stevensoni
GAGTTCCTGCTGAAGTCAGTCGAGGCTATTCCCAGACGATTACAGAAACTGGTGGACGACGCTGGTGCCTATGTGGAATTTTAACACTGCAGACAATTTCTACCATTCTACGGTCCACAGTAAAACTTGTTTCACTACAATCGACCAATAATTAGTAAAGTTATTAGCAATTTTCAAAAGGGAGTTATTTTTCAACCACTCCGTAGATCCAGTTCAGGTTACACAAACCTATTTAAATCCGTGGTGCATCGACAAACGGATGGATGCAGTTCTCTCTAACTCGGCATGAACTGGCGTTCTTATTTCTCCATCTTCCGATGCCGTGCCTCCGCCAATTCAGCTCAGGGTCGATCGACTGGATCTATCTGTCCGAAAGAAGACGATAGTTGTTGCAGGTCTCTGGTTAGATACTGAAAAGCCATATCTCTTTGAGTCCTTGCTTCATTTCTAAGGAGAGCTTCTAAGCCTCGGAAGGATTCAAGAGAAGCTCCGGAGCAGGGATCATATCTTGAGTCTTTTTCATTATCTGCGTGAAATGCACACGGAAGGGCTTCTCCTCGGACTATATCCTTCAAAGCTAAAGCAAGAAGCAAATTCAAAAGCGCATTTTATGCCCGTTCTAAAAGGTACTGAATACGAGATTGGATGAATTGGGAATATATACCCATTTGATCGCATCGGAGCTCAAATGATTGTGCCTGGCCATCACGGGCTCATGTAGGCCTTTACAGCCTGTCGTTCTATTTTTTTTTTAACTCTCAGTTTGCACTATTTACAGTTTACATTCTTCGCATATGCACTAAATTGTACCTTCCACAGGTTGCCATCAGTATGTGTACTATTGGGCGAACTAAAAAAGTCTGAGTGCAATGAAATATAAGTTATCCTTGAAAATTTGACGGGGAGATGAATGGGAGATTCTTGCTCGCAGAGTTCAACTTCTGCACCCATCAAGATTCAGCAGAGGCGCATCAAGATTCAGCAGAGGAGTGCAGAAACCGCGAAGATATGCCGAAGTCCTTAAAATCAAAGCATGAATACGGAAACGGTTTTGGAACTTTTCGAGTTCTAAGGGTATAGGGACTTCCCGGTCCACCCTGGCTGAATGAGTGACAATCACGACATTCAGTTGTCACGACAATGCCTTAATTGCACATTGCTATGAATTAAATCCGAATATAACTGAATTATAGTTCCATTTTCAATTTGCGTTTCTTTGGGCCACCCGTTAAAGTGAGCACCCTGAATTAATAAACTGCATTATTTCAAGAATACAAAAAGGCGCCACGTAGCGTGTCCCAGAATATAGTTTTGGTAACGAATCCAGCACAAAAAAAAAAATTTCTCTTTCGTCTCGGCGTCTTTCTTGCATGTAAATTGGAGTGGAAATGGCGTAAATTACTGCCGGGCTGCTCGTTTTGAAGTAGAGAAAGACCGACCTCGGCAATTTTTGTCGGAATGTTCCACACGAGCCTATTGGAGTATCCGCTAGAGTTGAAAACGACGCTAATAGGGGAAGACGCATACGCATCTTCAATTTTCGCGCGTTTATCGGGAAGTATAATAGTGCAATCTCGTTTTCTTTTTTGGGTGTAACGGTTCATACCGCTTGTAATATCTGGTGTGGTCTAGCCGGGGGGGGGGGTCGGAGAGACTCCTCTTAGATCTGCACAGAAACGCGTTTTGGGGTGTGGAACGCCTTGCACTAAAGGGCATGCTGTGCAAGTAGACCGGGTGGCGAAGCGCGCATGATGTCGCGAAACCCAAAACTTGTGAAAAAGCCCTATACACTGGAAATCTCTGTCTTTTTGGAATTGGCTGGACATCGAATTCGCAAAACCATCACTCGGTGGATTATAGGTGTCATGAAAAATCCTTTTCGGGTCAACATTATTCTCAACGTTTTCGCTTTTCGTTCCTCACGATCCCGGTTCATCCTCATTGCACATACCGCGTTCAGGTGTCTGAGTCTTACGAGAGTTCTGGTATGTATGAAGGTCCTGATATGCATCCATTGGCTATTTGAGTATATGTTCCGAAGACATTCAGACGTACCTTTTACGACATTATCGTTAGCAACAGAAGTACCGAGAATCCAGGACCTTCCCATGAAGCTTGTAAGCAACAAAACTGCATGTCGATTCCTAGAAGTATTTTTACTGGATGCGACAATGCAAACCTTGCCACTGCCCTTCATAACTAACAAATGCTACGAAGAGAACGAACGTAAGGAACCGAAGAACGTGAACGAAATCAACGAATAGATGGGCAACGTATGTACAATGCTGTCAAGGGTGGTTCAGACAACCGCAAGTAGATGAAAGTACGAGTGAGAGACGACAGAAGAGTGCGTATGACCTGTCTTGACCTAAGCCGAGGAGGTAGTGAAACGGTCTGAGCCAAAGCGTCCGTTTTTATAGTGGAACGTTTCGCTGACATGATCACACGCGTAACATTTTACCCCCCTCTCCGACCCCCCTTGGGATTTAGCGACGATCAGTCTGCAATCTTTTCGTATCGCTCCTCAGCTAAGTTAAAATCAGGAATGAGCGTATGGTGATCCTCTGCGTTAACGATGTCGTAAAAGCGAAGGAAATGCAGCGGCGCAGGAGAATTCGTAACGGGAAGTGCATCGCTGTTTCATCATCGACGGGCCAGGTGGCACTGGTTAATCATTCCCGAACCCCACGCTCATTCACGCATTGCGTGGCCCGCTTCTCAAAGGAGCGTTGCGTGGCATATGGCAACCATTGCCTCGGCATCTTTGACATGCGTATACGCTCCACCGTGAACTGTAGATGACACATTGGCAGCAGGAATCTGGCTACGACTGCTCTTACTGCATTGGCAAAAAAGGATATTATCGCAGTTGGTGCTTTACCCTTTCACTTTTCGGTGCCCACGGGGTACGACCCGACCTCGTAGAGTCATGTTTCTCGATGTCCGTCTCTGGGTGTCTCCATCGTAGGATTAATATTCTCGTCGGTGCTCTATGTTGGTTCCGTCCGCACTACTCGCTGCCAACTCATTCTGACGAGCATACGCAATGAAGGACGTTTAAGGAACTTTTTCAAGGGTAAGGTTCATTTCTTTGATTATCCGGTACAGCACTATTAGGCTCCATTTTCTTGGTGCAAGTGTGAGTTAACGATATTGCATCAGTTGAGCACACGAGGAAGAGTGCAGACGACTCATTGACTGGTTTCAGCTCGGTTAATGGCTATACGACGAAGGGGCTTCGTGCAGTTCTTCCCTGTCATCGACAACGAGTGAACGAAACCCGTTACGAAGTTGAAAGGAATCTCGACGCGCTGGAAAGAGCAATTGTTCACCTGTCAACAGGCGACTGTGTTGCATTCGGCATACTGTGGGTACTGTCAGTTGGAAAGACCAAAAGTGAGATAACAGGCTTTGACTGAAAGACTATAAAGGCTAGTTACTCGGTAATCTCTTCCAGTCGAAAGAAAACTGCAACTCACGACAAGTGCTCGCATCCTCTTGAAACGAGCCTTAAATTGGGACAGGGATATCTGAAGAGAAAAGCTGACATGCCTAAGCCATGCCTTGAAGAAGACGCAGTCAACTCTGGCCTGCCAGAGTTGACTGGCCACAAAATCACGGACGTATTGCAGAAGACGCGTAACGTTTGACCGCCTATCGACTCGTCTCGCGCTTCACGGAAAATTTTCATCGAGAAATGAACCTCACCGCGAGATTCTCGGCTCTGACAGCCACGACGTCCACCGCTAATCACCATTTCATTCTCACTTCATCTCGTGGACTCGGCACAAAATCGCATCGAACTCGAAGAAAATGGGGAGATGATACCGATCCCCCTGGAATACAAAATTTGAAAAGTGGTTATTGTATGGGGTCCCGAAGGAGTAGTAGAGAGGGTTCACTGTTATAAAGAATTAATTAGATTTCTAGATCGACAAACGACAACTCGGAAACAGTTCGCCAGATGAATGATAAAATAACGTCTTCGAGAAGCTAAGACGATCTACTTTTGAACGTGAGGTCAGGATTTGAGCCGATTTCGAAGGTCATATTACAAGGAGTGGCCGAGCTTTTTTTTTTAAGTTTCGCGACTGCTGTTTCTGTCACGGATAGGCCACAGAAGAGAATGCATCGCAATTAAGAGGGCCTCTCAGTCGATCACCATATCAAATCCTTTTCGGAAGTGGGCAACAATATACTACAGTACTCCGATGGCCTACAAGCCTCTACCTCTCAAGTTAATAGGCAAGGCGGGAGAACACGGGATGATGCGTATCGGTATGTCCCATGCGGATGGAATGAAGTTAAGGGTGTATTTTAGTACTTGCAGCTTCTTCGAGCTCAAGTTTCTCAGGAACGAGGGGGGAACGACACGATATTTTGTCCAATCACATGTCGATGCGTATAATTGCGCAAACTTTGAAGACTTGACTGGTGCTGCTTCTGAAAAGCAAACTACTCGCGTCATCTGGTGCAATCATTGCGCATCGAGTTAGACATAAGTCGTCTTTCTAGGCGCTCGGAGAATCAAATTGTAGGTCATTTTCTCCATTGAACATTGTGGGTTTTCTCGCTGAAAGTGGTACAAGCAGTCGACAGAATGCACAAAAAACTTCCTAGCGCTATCTCTCCCATCTCCTCATTCCCCATTTCCCCGTGCCTGGCCGTCGCCTCCCCATCCCTCCGCCTCCGCCTCGTCGTCTTGAGCTGGTTTTCATGCCAAGTCGAAAGAGTAGATGAGGTTGGCCCGAAAACGAAGCCCCGAATAAGGGCGTTTCGCGCTCTAGGGCAATTTACGTCACTGGTATACACCTGCCCCGACTGTTCCATCCTCGCCCTTCCTTTTCCTCCAATGTCATGAGCGTGTTCGAGGCATAGTATTCACATTTCGTAACCAATCGTCCAGAAGAAATTCCCCCTCATTTGGGTAAGGGGACGCAAGGGACGGGGAAGATGAGGTCCTTAAAAGATAGAGGGATGCCAATGTAGCGAATGTAATGCATGGCCCATTTCGTTCTATCAATGTTCAGTGATACGTACTGTATTGGGGCAACCGCGGTTTTCGATTAAAAGACGCACTGGCCTGCGGTATGTCTGGCATCTCAATGTTACTTGCGTGCGATGTGTGAAATGACGAGGCAGAAAGAAGGAATCTTCATTCACACCGTTAGAGAAGTCCTAGTCGGTATTCTTTTCCAATTACCCTACACCGTCCAAGTCAATTTCTGAAAGGAGAAAAGAATATCTACTCACAAAGTAAACATATCATAGTAGTCAGATCCTGCATTTATTGCCACTAATTTTAAAACATTGGACTGAAACAACTCTCGTACATACTGTGCCAAATCGCAAATCAGCTTTCCCTTAAATTGCAGTTCATTCAAGTGGGCGGTGACGTCGGTCAGAAAACGCAAAAGTCACATTGCCACGCTTCATCCTCAATCACGGCGAAAGTTGGCAACTTTCCTTTCCAACTTTCTCGGCAAGAAAGTCGTTGCAAGACCTTTTCACGACTCGGCGGTACTTTGCGTGCATTCGCGAAGTAGACGATTTCGGTGAAGACAGACTCCCGCTGCTTTCAACAACTTTCGATGGTTCAGAGCGTTACCGCGAATAAAATTGACGATTTTGACGACTGTGTCCATGAAACCTTTCAGCGTGTCTTTCCCCCCCCCCCCCCCCCCATTTGAGCACAAAGACTTTCTTGGTGCAAAAAAATGCAGTGAAACGAGGCCAAGTCATCGCCAATTAAGGCCATTCGCAGTCAGATGCTGCTTCAGCAGACTGATTCCAGATTTGTGTCCAATCATCGCAGATTTGTTAACACGTGGTACCACGAGGGTAAACTAAGGGTTACATCTATGTCAACCCATATCTACATAGAATGCAAATACTAGAGTCCAAAGGCAAAATATTTCTCATATATTTTCTCTCATGAACTTAGTGCCATGTAAGCTTCCCAAGTATTTCTCACCTCTCCTTCATAAGGAGTAAGGTGTCAGACACAATCCAAGAAGCCCTTTTTTATTTATTTAAATGAGGTAGAAATGACAGGTGTCGTCACTGAAGTCGTGCCCGGGTCACGTGACCCAGACATCGGTTGATCTATTTCCTTCAGAAAACGGATCCAAGTACGACTACTCTCACGGCTGGCTGGATGGTACTTACCTCAGGATGTCCTTCTACCTTCCGACACGAGACCACACTGTTCACGCCGAGGCTGTTGAGGGGGAGAGTACACCTGGAGAGACGGTAGAGATGACAGTGACTGCTGTTCGTCAGTATAAGGATCGTGTTCAACAATGATCAATTCCATCAATGAAGGAAAGGCTTGTAGAGTAAATGGGGAAACTCAACACAACTCAGATCCTCTTCGGTCAATCTGCATCTGTTTCGGACTTTCAGCCGAAATCCTACGGGAGCAACGCCATATTTCCTCTGTAGGAATGCTGAAAGGGGAATCATGATGATTAGAAAGGAAATATTGCATACTGATTAAATTCTCTGACTAATTATCAATATTTTAGGCCTAAGCCTGTTCACTGTTCAAAAGAATGAAAATATAAACTTCTCTCTGTACTGGCCTGTTTCCACTCACTGAAAATATTGAACCTACAAATAACTCGGGACATTATGTGGGAACAACATAAGGTTAGCCCCCACAAGGCACCACACAATTCCGGGCTGCGAGCGACTGTGCGTACTGTGCCAAATATTTACGGTACCGACATCGAATTCAAGGAAGCTGGAAGAACGCTTGGTGCAGTAGGCACACACACTCGCCGGCCAGAAATGCCTTTTTTTTAATTTTAAGACTTGCTCCATCATGAAACTTCTTGGCAATATTGTGGTTAGTTGATGGATTTCTTTCTGATAATTTGACATTTTTTGTCAGAAATGTCTTCCAACAAGAGAAAGATAGGCAGTCTTTTGATTGTCTTCGATATTAGCTGAAACAAAAAAAAAATACTTTTAACACAATTTCAATAAATTGAAAAGAAAAAGGCTGTGTTAATAAAACGTTTAGAGTAGCGGTTTTTAATAAACTTTGACTCAGAAGTATTGGACGCTTCTCCCCCGCCACTTCTTCGACTGGACATTTCAAAGAAAGCCTTTCATGCCTTTCATGCATCAAGGAAGCAAAAAAGAAATAAGAAATCTCCTTTTCCTGATTATAACCGGATTTCGACATCTTGAAGATTCGACGTTTTTCCCCAATTTAACGCCTTCGGTATTGTAACAATCAACATAATGCCCATTCGACCATCGTCCATTCAACATTATGTGGCATTCGACGCTTTCGTTAGCCGACATAAAATCCGACGACATTGTGCCTTTCGACATTATGTTATAGAACCGCCGCAACAGTCACAAAAGAAAGTTTCCAAAGCTTAAGTCCGCCCTACAAGTACCGCCCCTGCGCAATCCATTAGCTGGACAAGGTTCACACCTTTGATTCCCGGAGGAACCAAGTGCAAGGTGTTCCGCGAATGTGAACCTGACGATGCCCAAGTCACTTATCAGCGAGGACTACTCTTGGGGAGTAAGAGGTTTCCCCCGGTGTGGAGATTCGTGCCCGAAGGGTCATATTACATCCCTAAGCTCTCAATAAAAGTGATTGGCAAAGAATGGAGCCAATGCACTGAGATCATTAATTGGGATATGCAATAGTTTTGCTTTTTTCATTTCCTGCACAGTCTAATTTTAAGGGAAGTAAGAGACATTCAGGTCGAGATTGGAGGGGTCCATTAAAGTTAGATTAATTTCGACTACATTTTTTGAGCGCGATTAAAACTAATCGATAAATCTAATCGAATTGACAGCCCTAGTAAATTTTGATTCATAGAAAAACAAGAAAAGGTTTGCCATGTTGGTCTGTCTTGATGGGCATCAATTCTCTGCTGTATTCTGGGTGATCCAAAAGTCATCTACATTTTTTTGGTGCCGTATATGGTATCAATCGATTTGTATGCTCCTTCCGGGCAGTTTGGCATAGTATTATTGTAGGGCGAAAGATACTTCGAAAGGAACGACCGAAAAAGAGTCATAATTAACGTAACTCTTGGATCACTCCGCACCAAATCGACCAGAGGATGAGCTTAACCATCTTCGCTTTTGACAAAAATCGGTATGCATGTAGGAGAATTGATGATAAGAAAATGTATTTCAGAGATTTTTATCTCGATCCGATCTTTAATTTCTATCATAATATCTGGAACAAACTCATAACTAACATGACCCGGTCACGATTGTCTCAATAAAGAAATGTACCTCCAAGGGATATTTTCTTAAATCAGCATCTTCCTCAAAAAAATCCACCGAGAACTATTTGAGTTTCGAATTTCAGCGTCCATTTACGATTTGCTCGAACAAAACAAGTTTCGGGGGAAATGTCCCCTTCCCCTTCCACACAAACACCCACACACCTAATCTGACAGTGAGTGAAACCGTATTCAGTTACCTTGGTGAAACCCCAAGAAGTACGTAGCGCAGAGCGCACTCACGTCTCAAAAAACTCGTTGCTGGAAAATAAAATATCCGTTCGAGCTACCTAATGAAAAGTCTCCAGAAAAAGGAAAAGGCCGTTCAGGTGGGGATCCTTTCGTCTGGGCTCGGTCTATTGAGAATGTCTACTGTGAGATCATGGAAACACCTGAAACTGGCATATGTCATGCGCCTTTCACCTTTCGAATGGTGATCGGTGAACGGTGTGGTGAACTGATGAAGCATGCCTTACTCTCGCTACATGGGGATCACACCGGACCGGACTCTCACCTACCAACAACATCTCAAACTGGTGAGCAACGAAACGAAGAGCCGCATCAACATCATCCAAGCTAGCTGGAACAAGATGGGGATGCGATGCCCGAACCCTCCAAACAGCGACACCGACCTTGGTGTACTCCACGGTCGAGTCTGTTCACCGGTGTGGGCCCGAAGCTCACACGCTGGTCGTATTCCTCCTGTATGCACCAACATCGCTCCGCCGTCCATCAGGCGCGATGAGGTGACACTACGAGAGCACAACAAAGCGCTCTCAAACGCATCAGTTCCGCTCCACGACGACACCAGCCGACCACCACACGCACGCCGTAAGTCCCAAGACTACTCTGGACTGCAGGTGAAGCACTCCGGTCCGGATGAACGGTGGCGAACGCTATGGAACGATGCTGAGGTTAAGAACGAGAGCCTCATCTTGGACCTTACATCCGAACCTCCTGGTTTCTTGCTTCGACGCAGACATTGGAGCGCCATTAACCGTATTAGACCTTCACACGGTCGGTGTGCATATCGTTTGTACAAATGGCGTATTAAAGATTCACCACTATGCAGTGGCTAAAATAACGAGATTTTATCAGCACACATTCTTTTTCCATGCCTTTTTTATTTTACGATCACTGCGCATGCATGAAGCGAGAAAGCGTCTCCATCACGATCTGCATCTGCATCGTGCCGCCCAGCCATGGCCTCCTCGAAGACACCCCTCGGCCATTTCTGTTCGTACTTGGCAGGTTCCTCGTCTCGTCTTGTTTTCGAAAGACGGAGTCTGACAGCTGGACGAACGTCATACCACCATTTCACGTAAATGTTGTGAATTGAAATTCATTCCGACCTCATGACCTTTGGGTCACAAAATTTCCGATATTTTGTTTCATCCACACGCCGTATGGGTAGGCTTGTAGCGGATTCGAAAGTCCCATGTTCGCCTGGTGCATGCCTCTGATGTGAGCACATTACCACTTCCTTTCATACGCTATAAATCGTTCCGTGTATTGTCCAGTTAATTTATGTTTAGCAGTATTAGCACCCTTGACATTTTGGAATATAATCAAAGGGCAGTGATCTCCTCGAGTCAGGGGTCGGAAACTTTTTGGCCTTGTGAGCCATATTAAGATTCAGTTCCATACTCCTTAGTCAACGATTTTCGAAACAGAATTTTCCCTGAAGTTGACGACAAACATGCATTCTTTGATAAGTGAGAAACATGAGCAACCATGATTTTTAGCCATGACACGTGAGCCAACCTTTTTTATTCGTGAGCCTAATTTGGCTCATGGGCCATAGGTTCCCGACCCAGCCTTAAGAATCCCTGGTTTCCTTACTGAAATTAATATATAAGATTCACCTCGGCTAACAGTACACAATAAAATATACTTATCTATACTAACCTCTGTTGCACAAATATTAGCCGATGGGAAATCCAAAATGCAAATGGGTAGTTGAATAATGCGCAAACAAAAGATAGAGGAAACTACCAGATAGTGAATTTACATTTTGCTACTGAAACAACATAGTCACACGCAAACATGCACGCACACACACACACACACTAGTCTTTTTCAGCTTGTTTTCAGAAGAGTCAATTGTAAAAGAATGCATTCATAACCATACGCTTAAGCAGAAACATGTTCACGCACGTACAGTGGAAACTAAGAAGCCCTCGCATGTGCATGAGTGACGCATGCGCACTAGGTGGTACACTCAGCTCACAAGTGGCGCGGTGTCTTTGGCTCTCAATCCCTAAGGAGCTTTTCTTTTGTTAAATCAGTTTTAAATATTGCTAGCAGTATTTAAAAGCAATAACAATAAAAATTTGTTAAGCACCCATTTTTATTCATCACTGCCCAAAGTGTGTATCACAGCACGCTATTTCAGTCACTGCCACTGTGTGAATGTGGCGAAACCGTGGAGCATATTGTCAACGACTGCCCCATATACATCTTCCGTGGTGGTACTACCGAATTACATCATGCAACACTGGATGCCATCGATTGGATCTCAACACTCCCAATTATCTTAATTTATTTCTCACTATAAGCTCACAAAGTTGCTAATTTCCGTACGAAAAAGACTGGTACATGTTGTCGGAAATCCAAAATGCAAATGGGTAGTTGAATAATGCGCAAACAAAGGATAGAGGAAACTACCAGATAGTGAATTTACATGTTGCCACTGAAACAACATAGTCACCCGCAAACATGCACGCACACACACACTTGTCGTTATCAGCAGTCAATTGTAAAGGAATGCATTCATAACCATACGCTTTAGTAGAAACATGTTCACGCACGTACAGTGGAAACTATGTAAAAAGTCCTCGCATGCGCACTAGGTGGTACACTCAGCTCAAACAAGTGGCGCGGTGTCCTTGGCTCTCAATCCCTAAGGAGCTTTTCTTTTGTTAAATCAGATGTAAATATTGTTAGCAATATTTAATAGGAATAGCAATAAAAATTTATTATGCACGCATTTTTATTCATCACAGCCCAAAGTGTGTATCACAGCACGCTATTTCAGTCACTGCCACTGTGTGAATGTGGCGAAACCGTGGAGCATATTGTCAATGGCTGCCCCATATACATCTTCCGTGGTGGTACTACCGAATTACATCATGCAACACTGGATGCCATCGATTGGATCTCAACACTCCCAATTATCTTAATTTATTTCTCACTATAAGCTCACAAAGTTGCTCATTTCCGTACGAAAAAGACTGGTACATGTTGTCGGA
>CAJPEV010006113.1:0-11508 GCA_905338385.1 Darwinula stevensoni
GATCGTGAACGTGGCGACATTCTGAGGCCTCACGTCCGCCACCTACCCCGAACTGAACGCACTCCAAGAGAAATTCCGGGGCGAGCTCGTCGTGCTCGGATTCCCCTGTCACCAATTCGGCCTGGTCAGAATTTATTTTTACTCGTGGGCGTGGCAGCGCTCGGGCTTAGCGGCATGACCTTTCTGGATCATTCTGTTCTTTAAGATATTACTTCATTGGTAATTGGGTTGTTGCTCCTCTAGGGAAAAGGGCCAGGGTATGTTTATTACCAATGAGGTAACTTATGTAAATTGATTCAATGTTGGAATATGTAGTATTTTTTTGATAATGACTTCCGGCAGCCAACGAACGTTCAGGCCTGGAGCCAGTCCGGAGCTTTTTCGAAAAGCAAAATGAAAGGTCCGGTGGTAATCCGGATTCCATCATTGATCCCGGTCACGGAGAGATTACATCACGTTGCGCAATGCAACATTTTTCGGCCCAAGACAAACCAGTTCCACGGACTCTATTCACACGAGCACAAGAATGCCGAACGAATTCTTATTGTTCCTCAATATTCATCAATATTCCTCAATATTAATATATATATATTATTCATGACACTGAAGAATTATGATATTCTGCTTGACCATTCTTTTTCCCCGGCAGGAGCACCGTCGCCGTTTGACAATTTCTAAAAGAGTTGTGACAGGTTTTGTCCACTTGGGTTGAGGGCAAAAGCTTTTGCATTTGAAATAATTAATATTACGACTGCTTTAATGATTTATTTTTAGTAAGAGCCTTATACTTTCACGGACAGCCTCTTCCTACCTGTTAGCTCTCTTTGGAAGTGCTTTTCATCGCCTGATTGTCATAAAACACGGCAGTGAAATCGATGAATTCGACGAATAATTCTGGGGAATCGAGATCGGCTCAATCGAGATCGGCTCAATTTTTCTCTCCAGCAAGAGCCGGGAGCGACGCTGGAGGAAATCACGAACGGGATGAAACACGTGAGACCCGGGAAAGGCTTCGAGCCCAACTTCCCCCTCTACAAGAAGATCGAGACGAACGGGAAGGGCCAGCATCCCCTCTACGAATACCTCAAGGTACTGACCAACTCTTCAACGCCTGATTCGTGAGAAAAGCTTTTCTTCGCGGTGATTCCCTGCCGAGGTGATAGATGAATATCATTGCGTTTTATACGACTTCAGCGTCGGGTATCGGATACAGAGAAAATAAAACGCATAAATTTGATGTTTATGGAAGATTCAGCTTTTAAATTCCTGCGAAAGAAAGATCATTTTCACTGGATACACATTCACTCTCGTCTTTGAACTATTAACCTTTGCCGTTTCCAACAGCAGATAAAACGATCCGGGTTTTCCCTTTTTTTTCCTTCAGAGCGCGTGCCCGTCAACTTCGAGCAAGTTCTATCGCACGAGTCGGCTCTTCTACGAACCGCTGGACGGCCGAGACATCCGCTGGAACTTCGAGAAGTTCCTCGTCGACGGGAACGGGAAGCCGTTCAAGCGGATCCACCCCAACCAGCTTCCCTCGACCATGGAGAAGGACGTGGCCCTCCTCGTCCAGCGGCTACGGGAAAACGCGACGACTGCGACGAACGCGGCGACGACGGCTGCGACGACCGAGGAGGCTCCCACCGCCAACGCCACCGCGATCCCCCGGATCCTCCCATTCCCCTTCTTCCCCATCTCCGGTTTCACCTAAAACGAGTCGTGGGAGGCCGCCCAAGTGGAAGGTAGATCCGTGGAATCCAAAAACATCCCACTTTCTCACTATCGTCCTTCAAAACCTTTTCTTCGCGATGGATGTGGAGTAATCCAGGATAATCCAAGATGGGATTCACTGAAACAACCTCGTAGAGCTACGAGCAAGTTCTTTGAAATTCCCAAGTTTCCTTGGAAAGTGCAAAATGAAAGGGAGAAGGTTGTATTTTAATCCTTTCTTCCATCTTCAGTCTCGGCCAGTTCTATTAGTACTATTAAGCTACCTTCCAAAACAATTGATATGTTGCGATCGTTTTCAGAAATTTCGGCAAATTTTCCATGCAGAAGAACTACATTCGGAGTAACTTTCCCAAACAAGAAGTCATTTATCACATCATTAGGTGATATCCAGATTGAGGCAATGTTCACCCTCGCAGATCCACCCTCCACTTGTGGTACACATTCCCAAATGTCTAATTCTTAAATGCCCCGGCAGGACATTTATGAACAATAACGAAACGAATTCGGCCTTTTCTTACGGTCTCGTTTTGGAGCATGCTGGATTCCGCCGTGCACAGGGGCAGAGCCGAGCGGCGCAAATGACGGGGTCCTCGGAAACTCCTCCGGGAGCGGAGGATCCCCGATGCCCTTGCTCGCAGGGTCCTTCCTCGGGGGAGACCTCCTTCGTGCGTTCAGCGTCCCCTCGCGGTCCTCTGCGAGTCTCGGCCGCGCCGCCTCCACCCTTCCCCCGTGTCGCGGCGGTCCAACGAACTTCCTGATGATATCAAGGAATAAAACCTTCATCGCAAAACCGTGTATTTTCCTATTGACGGACCATCCAAGCGAATGAAGAGCCGACCGATGAATTTTGCATGTTCAGCTGGTAAGTTGTGGAAATACCAAAGCAGAACAATACCTAAGCAAGGCAATACCGAAGAGGAGTAAATACCACAACAATCTCAGGACTGCACGTTACTTGCAAAAAGTTCACGTCACAAATATGAAGTAATAAAAAAAATATTTTCCGAAGCCACAGGTTCAGCAAAATTCACTATTTCACCTTTTCCTTCCTAGACTTTTTCAAAATGGCCTTTTCAACATATCCACCCGGCTAGCTTTCATTAGAACAAATATATATATATTATCTCTTGAATTGTCAATCGTGCATCGAGATAACGCTGAAGACGATTTCGTTTGCACGTTTTCTTTCATTAAGATAATAGTTGAAAAGTTCAACTTCTTTATTTTCGTAACAAATATTTCGGGACATTAAAGAGTAACTGTTGCCTGTTAACCTAGGTCTCATTGGCCTCATTGTCCGAAAAAAAAAATTATTCCTCGAATTCTTAGGATGGGAATAAGAATGGCAATTAGGGCCAATCCGTGAACGCACTGGGAGCGAATCGGGTTGGATACCAATGGGTTGGATATTGAGCACGCTCTGACTTTGTTGGCTCGATGGGCCCGGACAGGTTCGTTGCGTAAGCGCCCTGTGGATTCCGGGAACAGATAAGGTGGAGCAGTCAGTATCGCGCCTGCATCGCGCCTGCATCGGGCCTGCATCGCGCCTGCTTCGCGCCTGCAGTGTCGCCTGCTTCGCGTGCCCTTATGGGATCGCGTTCTGGGATCTCAGGGAAATTTTGGACTTACGGGGCTGAGGTGCGATGTGCGAAGTGATCGTGTGGTTTTATGGTCGCAATTTCGTGCCAGGATGCCAATTGGCGTCGGTGTTTCGTCGGTGTGCTGTCGCGAGTTCGTTGCCTAGCCTCATTTCCCAAACATTTATCTGGTCGGTCAGTTCAAATTAATAAGGAAAACGTTCCTGATTTTCTTCTCGCAAGGGAAATTCCTAAGCCCTATTAAGTTGTGACTGCTTAAGCCAGTTCCCCCCGATTCCTCGCAATGAGCCAATCTCGGAATGACATTTTCCCAGCGAAGTCTGCGAGATTCGACGGGAATTGCAATTCCCTTCGGCGTCGCAGAACCTGTTTCGCGCTAGCATTTCGATTTGCGTAAGGGGAATAAATTGTGCAACTGGAATGCGCGAGTTTGCGAACTTTCTTTCTCTGTTTTTTTTCTTCGCAGTGGCGTCGAAATTGAAACGAGGAAAAAAAAAAGTATTAAAAAAAAAAGCGAAAAAGGCAAGAGACCTTTAAAAAAAAAGTTTTTTCTTCTTGCATGGCAATTGTTAATCTGATTAATCTAGATTTCGGCACGAAATTTAATCTAACCAGGATTTGGTTTTAGTTTCCAAACTACTCATTCTTAACGGAGGACGTTGTCCAGGGAAGGCTTTGGCCTTTAAATAATATTTAAAAAAAAAAAGAAATTACCCGAGATTCCTCTCCATTCCGACGGAAATGAAGTTCACGGACGGAAAGAGACGGAATAGACCGGCTCTTCCCGGATGTCCCGCTAAAAATCAACAGGATCTGCCATTCCTTTCACGCCCCACTCATTACGCATCGGGCGTTACCTCGCGTCCGGGGGCCGGCCAGGCCAGATGGTCCCCACTCCACGGAAGCCGCCCCCGTTTCGCAACGAGGGATGGAAAAACTGGAGCGCAGTGCCCGTTCGTTCGAACCCGACCATTTTTCGTTTCGTTTCCCTTCCAGAAAAGTCCTATAGGATTCTACACGATTTTTGAAAAGCAAAAATCCCACAAGATTCCTATAGGATTCCTATAGAATTCCATGTTTCCTCTGGAATCCCATAAGATTCCTATAGGATTCCTATAGAATTCCTACATGTTTCCTCTGGAATCCCATAAGATTCCTATAGGATTCCTATAGAATTCCTACATGTTTCCTCTGGAATCCCATAAGATTTTGGGCTTGACCCGAGCATTTCCGCCCACCTCGCCGCGTCGCGGGAGCGGCGCTCGGACGCGCGTCGACCTCCTCAATCGACTCGCCTCTCGCGCCGCTCGCTGCCGCTGCGTCCCGCTCCCTTGCGACGCCTTCCCTCCCTCCGCGACGATTCGCAGTCGCAAATAATATCTTGGATTTAAATTACGCTAATTTTAGCGCCTCGGCTTCCATTCATTCCTGTGTCGACGTATTGTTCGGCACCTTGGAGCTAGTTTGGGCTCGTACTCGCGTCTGTTCCTTCCGTATCGGATTGCTTCGATTTCTTCAACTTTTGCCAAATAACCTAATTGTGCCCAAAGGTCGAGTTTGCAATTATTCGCACAATTTTTTTGGAGCATTACCATCAATGGATTTTTTGCTATATTCAGATATTTAAAAAATTCTCAATTTCAGGGTTTCTGAGCCGGCACTTTTCTTACCGGGAAGAAATAACGTCCACCGCAATTATGACGCCGGAGTTAAGTCCATCGGTGACCCGTAAGGGAGACCGAGAAGTAGAAACGCAGCCCGGTCCACGAGGCAGTCGTAAATGAAGCCGTCAGACTTCATGAAAGATGCAGATTTCTTGCCCCTTATAGTGTTCAACTGAAAAATGAAAATGCTACATGCGACCTGCAATAGCGATAGAAGCGTAGCATTCATGCGAGATTTGGAGGAAGGTCCGCCCTATTAGAGGAAGGGCCGCCCTATTAGAGGAAGGTCCACCCTTTTAGAGGAAGGCCTTCCGCACAACCGGAAAAGCGGTTTTGCCGCCTGCGACCAGGTGCCAGGAGTCCCGCGAGACAAAGAGGATCCCTGGACCGTCTGTGGGTTCCAAGAGGAACGTCTCCACGGACCCAGGAATGTCAGGTCCAGGAATGTCGGCCTCCCCAAGTTTCGTGGAGGCTGGCCTTCGGAGGATTTCCCCATCAAGGGCAAGGCAAGAATTCCCCTTTATCTGTCTGCTGACGGACAACTGCGGAATATCGCATATGGAAAATCCTGCATGAATAAGCAATCCGGCTCCGACCTTCAACTTTTGTTTCGTTCCTTCCTTTCCTGGCGTGCATATCTTGAATGGATTTCTTGTCCAACCCCCCCCCCCCCCTCCCACATTCGTTTTTCCAGGGTGTCACACACAATTCATACTGGGATTATTCCCTAGTAGCACATAACCTTGAATCAACATTGATTCGACGTTGGTTAAACGCCAGGATGTTGAATCAATGTTGCTTGAATGTCATGTGTTCATGTTCAGTGTTCATGCGCTTCTGATGATCATGAAAGTCCAATATTTGACGAAAATCGTTTTGCAACGTTCACTGCAATATTTCATTTGCTCATCATTCGCTCTTTTTTCCCCCAAATCATTCATAGCTAGTATGCAAGTTCTCATTCCAAAATATTTTCCCATCAGACAAAACAATCAGCCCTTTCATCCGCTAAATGAAGGAAAAGGCTGATAGCGTCCTTTGACGGAGCCTCGCATCCGTCTTACATTGTCTTCATCGCTCAGTACTCGAATGAAGCCAGAAAGTACTGTATTTCCGTTTTTTTTTTCTCCCCCCCACCCGAATTTATTCCGAATTTTTTTTTTCCCCTCGATGGAAAATTCGTTTCCATGGGCTCTGGGTCGTTTCCCCTGCGCGGCCTTGCTTTTACCATTCAAAGCCCTGTCCAGGGAATTCCCTTTATTTTTACATGTTTTCCAGGAAATTCCCTAAATTTCGACCAGATTCCCAGGAAATTCCGAGTAAAAGAAAGAAGTTTTCCAATTCGAAGCGGCTCGGCCCCGGCCCACTATTTCGATCCTCCGTACAGTACTTTCGAGTGCCCGCTACGGAAACCGCGATACTTAAACGCAATTTAGGTTACTGAAGGAGGACAATATTTAGTCCATTTTCGATGAGACCGAGAGAAACGACAAAAACTCAAAAATGAAAATTTTTTGTTAATTTTCAAAAGGCAGAGCATAAATGAAGCCAAAGCAGTTTACGAAAATAGAGTATTGAATTACGAGAGTGGAATCATCATATCTCCCGCCTCTCCGAGGGGTCCAACCACTTGTGAAGAGATTGAACACTTCATTTCAACGCGTGTCATCGTTCAATCGCCTCTAGTCCGTGCAGATAAAGCGCGACCGAGCATCCTTTAAGGTGAAGTGCAACAGAGAGCAAAAATGAATCCCCTCGGGTTGGGGACGTTGCTGTGCGGGATGTTCCTGCCGTGGGTGACCCTCGGCCAGGAGTCCCTGTGCGACCAGAGCGATCCCAGGACCATCTACGAGTTCCAAGAGGAACTCCTCGACGGTTCCAGGAATGTCAGCCTCTCCGAGTTCCGCGGGAAGGTCAGTCCGTTTGCGAAGGAACATATAAGCGCTCATTTTACTTAATTACTTAGTATTTAGTTCCCACTTCTGGGCAATTTAATAACATGAATCTCGGAAGAGGATGCTATGAATCTATTCAGTAGTTTATCCTTCTTTGACTACTTTGAGAGCAGGGTATTCGTTGGTTGACTTCAAAATCCAAAAATATTCATTTTCAATAGGTTTTTACATGTGAACGCAAAGTCTTTTCATTTTTTATGATTTTGTTTTACATACCCCACGCTTCTGAACGATAATTAGGACTGGTGTTGTTCAAATCCAAGATTTTGGTTACCGTCTTATAAAATATTCAGGTTTCACGACTTTCAGTTCATGATGTATCTCCCATCATTGAAGTTATTATTCCAGCCTGTCTTACATCTAACGATCCAGGTGGTGCTGATCGTGAACGTGGCGACATTCTGAGGCCTCACGTCCGCCACCTACCCCGAACTGAACGCACTCCAAGAGAAATTCCGGGGCGAGCTCGTCGTGCTCGGATTCCCCTGTCACCAATTCGGCCTGGTCTGAATTTTTTGGTTTTACACTATCCAACAAAAAATACCAAATTGTTCAATTAGTTTTCACTTCCTAACGGTGAAAAAATCAGCATATTTTGGATTCGATATTTGTAAAAATGTTTAAGCAATTTCCATACGGCCGGATAAATGAATCGTGACAGTATTTCTCTGGAGAAGGCTGGAGGGATTATTCAAGCTATATAATGCAATTTTCTTTAAGCATCAAGTAAGCCGGAATGCTTCCTTTCTTGGGAAAGACCCTTTTCACAAATCCACGTGTCATTGTTGCACCTCCCCTTATTTTATGTCGATACAGTCCAGATAAAGAGTCAAATTTGAGGGGGGGATAAATTTTTCCGATTGTTAAAAGTGGAGAAAATTTGTTAGGTGGGCTTCAATGAAGGTGCTGATACTTCTAACTTTGTCTTGACAGTTCATAATTATGAATGCCGGTAGTTGCTCTGCAGGAGAATGACGTGAACATTTGCGAACAACTCCCGCTTTGATTTTTCATTTTCTATATGATTGAATAATTTGATTTTGTTCCGAAATCTCCAACCTCGAAATGCCAACAAGGTAAACTAAATAAATTCTTGAGAGCATGATTATTCTCTGATTTTATTTCAGCAAGAGCCGGGAGCGACGCTGGAGGAAATCATGAACGGAATTAAACACGTGAGACCCGGGAAAGGCTTCGAGCCCAACTTCCCCCTCTACAAGAAGATCGAGACCAACGGGAAGGGCCAGCATCCCCTCTACGAGTACCTCAAGGTATCCACTAAAAATGCTGTCAAAAAGCCACTAAGACACGATTATTTTCGGATATATGTTGTCGAATGATCAATATCCAAATGACAACCTCATTTCACTTTACGGTACCAGCAGCTATCGACTACCGAATATCGCAAAATGAACTGCATTTCTAAAAAAACTTGCAATTTCTTGGAGAGATTTGCTTAAAATTACAGCTACATGGTCTTTTTTTATATCAGCCAGTTCCCCCCCCCCCCATTTTTTTTATGCCAGACCGTGTGCCCGTCAACGACGAACAAGTTCAGCCGCACGGATCGTCTCTTCTATCAGCCATTGGACAACCGAGACATCCGCTGGAACTTCGAGAAGTTCCTCGTCGACGGGAACGGGAAGCCGTTCAAGCGGGTCCACCCCAACCAGCTTCCCTCGACCATGGAGAAGGACGTGGCCCTCCTCGTCCAGCGGCTACGGGAAGACGCGACGACTGCGACGAACGTAGCGACGAATGCGACCGTCACCCACCCCTTATTTCCCTCATCCGGCTTCACATAAAATGGATCTCGAGAGAGTGCACGAGTATAGGGTAGGCATCCAACGAAGGAGCTCAACGATCAGGATCGACTGTTATCACGAATCGAGGGGGAGCTTATAGGATACTATTTCCATCACCATCCGGACAGTTGGTGATGGACATTAGAAACCTCTCTCAAACTTCACTGGGTCCAAATAACTCTCTATAATGACATTATGGAAGCAGGTAATACAGTTGGCCCGAACGGGATGGCTAGCATGGGGGAATCGTGACTTCTAATTTTCCATCAAATACTTTCATTTTTTGGACTTTTCTTTTGAACTGATTGACAAACTAACCGAAAATGCGACGAATATTTTAATCCAGTGCATAAAAATGATTCCGAACGCGACAAAATACCCCAATAAATTCCCGCTCCTCATTAACCTCTGTTAAGCCCAATTAAGCGCAATCCAATGTACTTTCGTTTTGGGGGATTTTCTTTTGAAACTGCATTCCTGTCTTGTGTTGTGGGCATTCGCGAATTGACAACATGCTTCCTGAAGGTGGTCGTAAATTTGATGAATATTCAAGTTTATAATGAATTTGAAGAAAGAGAAACATCGCAGTTCTACTCTCCGCTGACAATATGCATTTTTCCAGTTTTGAAGGAATCTTGATTTTAATCCAAAAATTTCCCGTATTTAGTGTCGTTTCGGGCCATCCATTTGCGACTGTGGTGACATCGGGGGACAGGACCTCGCGACACAAATGACGGGGTCCTCAGAAACTCCCGTAGGAGCGGAGGATCCCCGATGCCCTTGCTCGCAGGGTCCTTCCTCGGGGGAGACCTCCTTCGTGCGTTCGGCGTCCCCTCGGGAACCTCTGCGAGTCTCGGCCGCGCCGCCCCTGTCCTTCCCCTGTCGCGGCGGTCCATTGAGCTTCCCAATCGTACCAAGCAATAAAACCCTCATCGCAATATCGTGTATCTCCTTATTGACGGACCACACAAGCGAACGAAGCGGCGACTGAGGAGCCGACCGACAAGTTTTGCTTGTTCGCTCAGTAAATTATGGAAATATTCAATACATTAGCAGGACAACACCTGTGCAAGACAATACCAAAGAAAGTCAATACTTCACCATTATCACGACTGTACATAACCTGCAAATTTTTCACGCCACAAATATGAAAAAAAAATTCCACTCCAAAGCCACAAAATGAACCTAATTCACCCTTTCAAAATTTTCTCCAATTACTATTTAAAAATGGCCTTTCGTAACTAAAGGAACCCGGATAGCTCTCATTGCAACCAATATAATTACAACTCTTAAGTTACTAAATCGTGGATCGTGATAACGTGGAATAAGATCAACTGGAGAGCAGCGACTCTTTTCCACTTTTCCACACATATAAGTTTACAAATGTTTTTGCCTTCCATTTTTTTGGAACAAATATTTCAGGACATGAAAGAGAAGTTGTTGTGTTAACCCTTAGCGTCGTTGACCGGGGAAAATTATTCGCCGAATTCGCAGCTGAAAAATGGCAATAAGGGCCAATCTGTGACCTCACTGGAAAGGTGGAAATTGACTAAACTCAGTCATTGGCGGCTCGATGGGTCCGGAGAGGATCGTATCGTAACTGCCCCGTGGACTCTGGGAACAGATGAGGTGAGGGATCGTGCCCACGTCGTCTCTGCATCGCGTCGGCCCTGTCGCCGTGCCCTTTGGGGATAGCGGTCAGGTATCGGAGGGGAATTTTTTCGTCCTATCTTGCTGAAGTGCAAGGCGCTATGTGTAAACTGATCGTGTAATCTCGTGGCCGGGATTCCTGGCCACGATGCCAATTGGCGTCGGTGCTTCATCTGTGTGCAGTCGCGAGTTCGTTGCTAGGCTTCATTTCGCAATTATTTGGCACGCCATCCAGTTCAAATTGATTTGACCACTTTCCTGATTTTCTTCTCGCAAGGGGATTTGTTAAGCCTTATTAAGTTGCTACTGTTTAAGCCAGTTCCCGTCGATTCCGCAATGAGCCAATCTTTGAATTACATTTTTCTTGCGACGCCTGCGAGTTTCGAAGGCAATTACGCTTTCCATCGTTACTGCAGAAGCTGTTTCACCCCAGCATTTCAATTTCCACGATAGGAAGAAATTGTGAAACTGTAACGCGCCAGTTCGCTTACTAATTCCTCGCTCATTTCTTCCACTTTCGAAGGACTTTAGCGGCAACTCTCTAGAGCAATTTTCTTTGCCCTATGGTTAAAATCGAAATATGCCAGAAAGAGCGAAAATCTCTTAAGAAAAGTTTATCTTCTCTGTGTAAGGCTATCTTTAATTTGATTAACTCAGATTTAAGCACAAAATTAAACCTAATTACACTTCGTTTTTTTTTTGGGTCAATACATTGCCAAAATGGCTACAAGTCCACAGAGAAAGAAAATTCGAGCACTGTTCATGGAATTCTCATAATTTCGACAATATTTGCTGGAAATTCCAATAATTCCTGCAATATTCGCGGGGAATTTTCTGAATTCTGTCTAAACTCACAGGAAATTTCGGGCAAAAGAAATAAGTTTTTTTTTTTTTTCGGGTCGAACCACTCAGCCCTGGCCCATCGCTTCATTTCGAGTTGGCAAAGGAGTACGTTACTCACTCGAAATGCGAGGATGCGGTCCGTACCCGCCAGTGGCAGGGGACGAACGCTCCAGCGAATTTTTCTGGAGCCTCTCATCGACCTGAAAGAGAAATTTCCAACCGACTCGACCAGAATCGAAACAAGTTGAATTCACCGCACCAC
>CAJPEV010006114.1:0-11506 GCA_905338385.1 Darwinula stevensoni
TGTGATTGTGGTACCACCATATCATTGCCACACCAAAGGACCTAAAATGATATGCATTAATCCATATTGATTAATGATTCAAAATATCTAAGCAGTATGAAGTCTGTAAGCGAAAGTCAACATATTGATTGACACTCTTACATATATTTTTGAATAAGAAAAAAAAAAGAGCAGGAAAAAGCTGAATGCTCAACCATCTACACCTTGCCATGATCTGCATCTAGGGGCTTTTATATTTTCTGATGAACTGTTTAAGGGTAGCAAGTGTCACACATGGAGATGATGGTCTTGTTGCCAGATTAATGCAGGAAAAATTTTATTTATTTATTTAAAAACCATACCTCTTTTGCTAATTTCTTTTGTGTTGAAAAGCATTATTTGCAGAAATAGGAAACTCACATAGTCATGCCACCAATTCTTCCTCAGGACTCACATTCAAATTAATTATCCCACCTCAAGGATGTGTCACTCTCTCTTCAATATCACACCAAAACAAACCAGTGAAAAATAAAATGCTTTAGGGACAAAACAAACTTGACCTGGAGGCTGACATCATAATCACTTTTGATTGCAGAATTTCCTGGAGCATAGGATCTGAAACAGATGATGATATCAAACCTTGATACAGTTTTGCTCTTCTCTAAATCGCTTCCATTGGCAACTTGGCAGTGGCTATGTGATGGTTGACATGGTATAGGCAAAGGGGAGTGATAGGAGCTTATGCACACTTATGCAGTAATCATGTGGTCTGGCAGTAATCATGTGGTCTGCAAGTGTAGAGGATGCAATGAGTAATTTTGATGCTGCAATGGAGAAAACCAAGGACTTCCCTCAATATCAGGTAAGACTAAGAAAAGTTATCTATCATGTTAATGTGTGGACAAGAATGGAGCTGATGCCAATAAGGAGTTGTCATTTTTCACTTTTAAATGAATGAAAAAAACCATTTGACTTTATTTGATGGCATTGACTGATAGATCATAGTTGACCTGTTTCAAGACAATACAAGTCTAACGCAAGATATTAGAGTAATTCTAGAGTAATTAGAGTAATTAGAGTAATTAGAGTCTACAAGATCCCATTCTGCTGGCTGTGAAGAGATTTGAAAAGACTCTATCTATTTGAGTTGACAAGGCAACACTTCATCCTTGGTGAATTTTATATAGGATATATAGTGTATTTGCACCATTGGCCTACCTTTGCTAGATGTTCAGTTCAGTTTAGCTCATTTGGCCAGTATGAAGCAGTGTACACTATGACAGCCAAGAAAAATGAATACAGAACACATAGGAAACAAAACACAACAGAAGGAAATAAAAAACAAAACAGAGGGGAAAAAATAAGGTAGAAGAAAGAGAAACAAAATAGGTAGGGTTATGCATATGGAGGGGGAGAGCATAATGTATCAGAAAAATAAAATAATGGGAGTACTACTGACTAGGGACAGTTTACCTATAAGTGTAACAGAAAGAAGCAAGTGAGTTAGGTCAGGAATGATTCCTGGAGGAAATGCTTCTTTAATTTTTTTTCTTCAATATTTGGGGTTGTTTCGACAACTGAATTTTACATTTTGTCTGGGAGTTTACTTCATAGTCTTACAAGGCCTGGGTGAAAGGAATTCGCTCTAATATAAGTCCTAGTAGATATTCGTTTGAAGTTGAGTGTCTCAAGGTTTCTGTTGCTGATGCTGAAGTGTCCCAGAACTGAGTGGTAAGATCCTGAGGAATGGAGATTTTTAATGCAGTGGATTAATGAAAGATATTTATGATGGTTCTGGATGGACATGAGATTTTAATGTTTGCAGACAAATGGGGTATGGGGAAGGCAGTTCTATTACTCACTTTCAAGTTCTAGAGTCTTCATTCTAGTAGTTTTTCTTTGAATTCTTCAGATTTTAGAGCTGTATGTCTCACTAAAAGAGAACCAAACTGGCACACAGTAATCAAGATGGGGTAAAAAATTATTGAGCAGTAAGTTTCAGCAGGACATTAGGTTTTTGAATGTCTAATATATGAAACAATATAAGTTTTATCAATGTTAAGCTCCACGTGGTTAGTGTCACACCACTCTGTCAAGGTCCAATTGAAATAGGTTTTCATGTAGAGTTGATTTTATGGAGGATATGAGTAGAGCATCATCTGTAAAGAGGTAAGGGCTGGAGGAGGCAAGTCATTAATGTACAGAAGAAACAAGAGAGGGCCAAGAATGGATCCTTGGGGGACTCCAGATAGTACTTCTAGGGAGGGAGAGAGATGGTTTTAGCAGTTGACTTGCTGCTACCTGTTAGTCAGGAAGGATTGTATCCATTGCAATGTAGCACCTTTGATTCCATACATATTTTGAAGTTTTATCAATAGGAGTTTGTGTGGTAATTTATTAAAAGCTTTACTGAAGTCAAGTGCCTAGAAATCTATTCTGTGAACATTATCATCATACAAAGCTGTCACTCTGTCCGAAACATTTAGTTGTTGATCTTAGGTGCTACAATGTTTCAAAAAGGCATATTGGTATCTATAAACAAGTGTTATTTTGCAAGTGGATGGTTATACTGGTGACAATAATTTTTTCAAGTACTTCACAAGTATTTCAGGTCAGGGAAATAGGTCTATAATTTTTAACATCTGATTTAGGGCCTTTTTTTAATGCAGGAGTATATATTTTGCTGTCTTCCATAGGTCTGGAAGCTGGGAGAGGTAAATGCAAGGTTAAATAATTGAGTAAGTGGTTTGTACAGAGCAGGGGCTGAAAACTTTATAAGTTTGTAAGAGATATCATCTGGACCACTAGATATTTTATTGTTAAGTTGGATATCGCTCCTTGAACAGATTTTTTTGGTTTGAGATTGAAAATTCTTTAGGCAGAAAATAATTAATGGTTTTAATTTGAAAGAACATGTTTGGAAGCACTCATTAAATTCTACAGCAATCTTCCATGGATCAGTGACTGTAGTATTATTTATGCTGATTGAGGTCACCTGGTTTCCTTACTGAAGGACAAAACTTCTGATAGGTTGGATCATCAGATAATGAGTTTACATAGGAACAGTATGCAGACCATTTTGCATATTGTGTTAAGTTTAAAATCTTTTTAAAGGTTCACCCAAAGAATAAAAGCAGCTGCCCTTCATTTTGTAGAGTATTTTTGTATTTTTTTTAAAGCCTTCTGCTTATCCCTGATGAGGTTCCTTACTGATTGGGAGATCCACTTTAGGAAATGTTGTGGTTTCGGATGAGGGCAGGGTATGTGGCATGAGATAACTAAGAAAAGTTATCATAGAAGGAATCATAGAGTGTATTGTTTTGTTCTCAGGCGTTAGGTATTTTATATTGGGTAAGCACCAGTTGACTGATTCTAGTGCTGAATGGTAGAGAAGGTTACATAGATCATACTTGAGAATGGATCTGGAGGAGGGAACTGGGGTAAGGATATTTTTCTGGGTGATCCTCAGAGTGAAAGCCACTGTGAGTTGATCTGATTTCTTGTAGTGATGGATCAGTATGGATGTTACCTATGATATTAGCGTTTATGGAAAATATAAGGTCTAGAATAGTTCCTTTTGAAGCGTCAATTACTTTTAGTCTGGTGATATCAGTAACATACTGAGTGAGGTCAAAAAGGTTCATGGTCAAACCAAATCTGGCAGTGGTTTTATTGGTGGTCTCATATATGTCTACCCAGTCTACCTAGTCCTACCATAAATACTGTTACAAGGTTTTTTTGTAATAACTCTTTTCATATAAAACATACACTGTATATGTTAACAGCCATTATTTCTCTACATAATTACTAACATATTACAGAAACATTATTCAAAATGTCCACCCCTGGCCTTCACACGACTTTAAACGATCAGACCACTCATCCATCGCAGTATGCACCACTTCCATTGGATATTGGCTGCTGATTCTGCAAGGGCTCGCTTGAGACTTTCAATATTTGGATGTCTTCTGTGGTTGGCCTTCAGCTCCAACTCTGCCCACAGCTGTTTGTCCATTGGGTTCCCAGATGGCCAATCGAAAGCCTTGATGAACTCGGGGACATTTCTGGCTAGCCACTCCTGCGTTGTCCTGACCTTGTTAGCAGGTTCGGAGTCTTGCTGGAAGATCCAGTTACCCCCATTGAACATTGTTTAGCTGAGAGGCTTCACTGACTTCTCAAAGACTTCTTCCTGGTACACATTGGCTGATGTCTTCACTTCTTGCTTGTAAAAATACACCTTGGTGACACCCTCATAACTCACCCCCCACCAAACCATGACAGAAGCAGTACAGTGACCTCTCTTCACCATATGGATGGCTTCTGCAGCTTCCCAAGAGTTGTGGGCATACACTTGGCCATTTGCCCAGTTGAATTTTTTTTCAACAGTGAAGATTTTCCCATCAGTAAAGAGGATTTTGTGGTGTCTGTTTTGCATGTTCCTCTGCAGCAACACTTTCGATCGTGACCTCCTGATTTCTTTCAGACATGGAGTCAGCATGTGTCCTGTGCTTTTTCAGTAAGTACCCATCTTTAGGTCTGATTTAATCAACTGATACGTGCTGCTTCTAGTCGAGATGGCCATTTCCCTGGACATCACTTTCTGCTTGCATAGAGGATTTCGCTGAATCCTGTTGCTAACTTCTTTGATGACTCATGGTGTTCTGTCAGTGGGTGGACGTCCAGATCTAGGGCGGCCTTGTACTCCCTGAGTATCATTGTAATTTTTGATAGCTCGGTAAACAAACTGCCGACTGATTCCAAGTGGCTGCAAAGTCTTGAAATGATTGCTGGTTTCTGACCCACTTTGTGCAGGGCAATCACTGCTATGCGATTCTCTCTGTCACCCCACTCCATGTTTACTGCATGCAACACAACAGCCAAATTGTTACCAAACAATACAGCAGATAATACACTACACAATTACCAGGTTACAAGTTTCTAGCTTCTTTCGCTAGAATGCAAGGAACATGTAAATCTTGTAACAGTATTTATGGCAGAACTAGGTATAGGGAAATGTTTTCATTATAATGTTTGGAAATGCAAAACAACAGTTTTCTTTGTGGCATGGCTTAAACATATATGTGAAGTTGGTCAAGGTGATAGCTGAGAATAATGAGCACCACAAAAATTAATTATGTAGTTCTTTATTTTTAAAAATAACATCAGGTCCTCCCAAAAGTAGTCATATTTTTGCATTGCCAAACTTGTGTCTTCCTTTTACATGTATCTGTGCACATCCCATGGAATATTTCTATGCTAACTCGTGTAATTGTTAGTTTTCGGTCTATGTGTTGGTTTATTGAGTTAACAGTGCTCCTTTTACTTGCCAAGATTAATCATCACTTCAGGAGTCTGCAGAACCACTTGGATGGAAAGAAGTTTGATGACAGGAAGCACCTCAAATAGGGCCTGCACTCATTCTTTAACTCCAAGCCATCCTTCTATGCAGAGGGCATCTACGCTCTGCCCCATAGGTAGTGACGTGTCATGGACTACAATGGTGCTTGTAACATTGATGTTATTGTATAAATAAATTTTTTGAGAAATATAAGTATCAAGAAATGAAAAGACTTTTGCATTAACCCAATATCTCAATGGAAAAGAACTTGAAAGTTTTAAGGCTATCAAAGGTGCCCTGTCTGCATTTTTTCTTCAAAGTCAAAGGATATTTATAAATATGGAATTGAAATGCTTGTATAAAGGTGGCAGAAAGTTGGAGAAAGAAGGAAAATATATACTTTATTAAAACTTTACTCGATGTAGTTGTGTTTTTAATTTGAAAAAGTGGGAGAAAAATGACATTCATGGGACAACCTGATACTTATCTTCAGCATTAAAAATAACTGTTTTATAAATGTTTATTGTAAAAAATACTGGAAATTGGCTACTTAGCTGTATATTTGAAAGGCTAATCAAAATTGTTAAGAAATATGCAATTCCCGAAAGCATATGTTCCATTGGAGAATACCTGAATTTACTGGTCTTCTGTGGGAAGGGTGGGGAAAGGATTTGCTTATTGTATGTATTGTATAAATATTTTATTGCTCTTGTGGGAAATGATTTGCTTATTTGAAGGAGTCAGGTGGAGAAAACAGCACTCCAGTGGAGATCCCATATTCTATCATCAGAAGGAAGGTTTGTGACATGTAAAAGTGGTGGACTTGGGTACTTTGCATATGTTCTTGAGAAATTTAAAGACTATTAGAAAATTCTTGTTCATTTCCTTCATCCACAGAGTCCAGCTCCTTCAGCTTCTTATCCTCACAAATCTGATGAGCCAAGAGTACATCATAGTGAGGTCCTTTCACTCATCAACCCCTTTACAGAAATAGGACATGTATACAAATTGTCCAGTTTAGCGATGATGTGTCTTCAAATGAACAGCCAGTAAAGAGAATTCGCCTTCAAGATGCTCTTGATGGGCTTGGTTCTATGTTACTGTAGTTTGGAGTTTTCTTCATTGTGTTTAGTTCTTTGCAATCCATTACACTTTAAAGACAAGCTCAAAAGATATTGCTGGATGAAGGTATATTAGTTGCAACTTATGGTACTCTCTTTTGTAGTTATCTCAAGAAATTCTGGAGAGCACAAGCTGAAATTCATCATACAGCAAGATCTTGCCTGGAAGTTATTCAATTTTTTTCAAAATCTAATATGGTTGTTTTTGGTAATATGATGTCAAAGATCAAAGGATGACCTCCTCATTAAAAGTTTACTCTTAGCACTTATTCAAACCTTAGTCACATGTTTGGAAAGGGTTTGAAAAGAGTTTTTGAATGAGTCCAAGAAGAGGTCTCTAGCTCAGATTGAACAGAAGTTATGAGGGGAAGACTGTATTATAGTGCAGAAAGAAGGCCCTTTGGCTTGAATTTTCATGATTTCATAACTGGGAAACAAGAAGTCAAATGAACACAATAATTGCTGCATCAATTTCTAATAGGTAAAAATAAGACTGCTAATTTTTACTCAAATCAGAGAAAGTCACTTTTTAACAGTGTTGATTTGACACGGAATGACCTGTATATTAAACAAACTTGAGCAGCATATATGTTCCACAGAAAATAATTCTGTGGTTTGAGGGATGGGCCCCTGCATAATGATGTATCTGGCTCTGGGTCAACCAAAGCCTGTATCAACCACTGCCAACATCAAAAGAGTTCTATCTCAACTTTGTCACAATCTGAAGCAATTGCTGAGAAAAATGGTCCAAACAACGAAGATAAATTGTGAATCGCTCTGACGAATGGTCAAGAACAAGCTGAATCTCCTGCCTTTGAAGCTCCGTAATGGTCAATTTCTCATGGAACAAGTGAGGAAGACTAGGCTGCAACGATCGCAGTCACTGCTTCGTAGATGGTGGCCATCACAATATCCTCTTTTAACTCAAAGCTCTTCACAATCGAGCAATCCCTTAACTCTGAAAATGACCATGTTTGGGCAGCAGAGTTGCTAGGCATCTCTCCAGACATCCATTGTGTAACTCATACTCGATGCCAGTTTCTGTGATGTTGTGGGCCAGTATCACACCACTGGTTTTGTGCCTGAAGGCACAAATATCAACATGACTGTCTACCAAGACCTTATCCTGGAGGGCACAGTAAAGCTCTGGGCCAACAGCACATTGGCAACTGTAGATGGACTTTTCAACAAGANTAGGCATCTCTCCAGACATCCATTGTGTAACTCATACTCGATGCCAGTTTCTGTGATGTTGTGGGCCAGTATCACACCACTGGTTTTGTGCCTGAAGGCACAAATATCAACATGACTGTCTACCAAGACCTTATCCTGGAGGGCACAGTAAAGCTCTGGGCCAACAGCACATTGGCAACTGTAGATGGACTTTTCAACAAGACTCTGCACCAGCCCACAAGGCAACAATCATTCAGGCATTCTGCAAACAAGAATTTCTTAACTTCATCACCTTGCAGAATGGCCTCTGTATAGTCCTGACCTGAACCCGTTGGACTTTTCTGTGCGGAGCATCTTGGAGAACAAAGTCTGTGCTACTCCACATGCATCAGTCAAATCACTGAAGTGTGCCCTTCAAGAGGAATAGCTCAAAATTTCCCAAGAAACTCTGCATGCCACAGTCAATGCGTTTCCAAAAAGACTTTGTGATAGTGTGAAAGCAAAAAAAGGCCATTTTGAGTGATTTTGCTTGTATTATCTGTTGAAATAGTTGTAGTTTCTAATTTTCTAATCCCCATTTGTTAACTATTTAAAGAAATTATAAAATGTTGAAAAAACTGAGTATACAGAACTTTCTGTGTTACCCTGTATATATCCCTTATGAATAAGGTACAGTATACAATTTATATAGTATGGTCATACCCACATAGCATGGTGACATTCCAAGGATGTCCCAGGGTCTTTATGGGATATTTTAAGGACATCTTCAGTATGATGGTTTCTGACATCTTGAAAGGGATGTCTTCAGGACTTCATGGAGATGTCTTTTAGACATCTTCAGTCAAGGAAAACCATACAGAACAACCTTTCAAAAATAAAGGTTTGTCCTGTACTGGGAGGAAATGTGTCTGTTTCAGAAAGGCACCCAGATATTTTGATATTTCTGAGAAGCCCCTAGAACTTATCTCTGGGACTTCTCACTTGTCCCAAGGAGATATCTCTGGGATATCTTTTGGATGTATTTGTTTTTTTTAAGAGAATGATTTTTATATTTTCACAAAAGTGACAGGTGAAGTTCCAATTCTCAGCTTAGTTCCTGAATTTTTTCTTCTTATTTTTACATTTGAGAGAGACTTGTGAGAGGAACATGATTTCATGTATGTTTCATACCTGATTTGATTATGTCTATTATCAGGTGGGACACATCTGCACCATTATGTACCATGGACATACTAAGTCATAAAAGTATCTTATCTGCTCCTCCATAATTTTTACATGAATGCTTTTTAGAAAATTATTATATGGCAAGGCCATATATGATCATATACTCATTGTTTCACTAAGAAGATATGATCACATATATTTTCCCATATATGTTACATAATATCAAATACAATAGATCAATGTGTCCCATGTACAAAATATATACCCATTTCTTACAAATTCAAATGATTTTTTCCTTATGGGCTGTACACACTTTAAAAGGGTACCCAAACACATAGTAAAAATAATTTATCATGAATCTCTAGTCTCATAGAAACAAATGCCTCATCATGCAAAAGCTATCCAAACCCAAAACTCATTTAAACTCACACTGCAATAAATTATTTTCTTATAAATCTGTCTTTTATGCTTATACTTGATACATCATGCAATTAAGTTGATGGTTGATGATATGAAGAACAGTGCAAGGTGCTCAAAAATGGAACTGCAAGAAGAGAATCTAACAACTAATTGAGTCAGTGTTGATCATCAGAAATGATGCATAATCCTAGAAAAAGATAATCAAAAGGACATGAATTGATCCAGTTATGGAAGAATCATTTTGAAAATTGATTCAGAATACAGTTGGTGACAATAAAAAAAGGCTTATGATGAAAACACATGAAAAATATGGTTGCACAAGAACTTTATTAATACTACTGCAAAAAACTGCCAGCATAAAATGCAGACAATGAGATGTTATTTTCAGAGTGGGAGGATAATGGGTACCCAAAATCAACAAATATCTGGCTCAGTTAGTCTTCCACAGAAGGAACTTTGGCACAGAAATTTTATTGTTTACCCAAGTAAGTGGCTGGATCAGCCACTTTGCTTCATTGTCTGTTGCTTTTGAAGTCTGAATGAATGCACTATCTTTGGCACTGACTAAATGACTTCCAAATTAGCTTCAAAACTCTGTTAAATAATCACAATTAAGTCCCCCAAAGATTTGTGAATGATCAAAAAGTTCAGAATGAATTGCAACACTTACTGACCTGAATGGTTCAACTTACTTTCAATAAAAAACTAGGAACAATTTGAATTCAGAGGGAAGATAAGCAAAATTAATATGCACCATCAAAGACTTTCCACATATACTCAGCAAGCCATCCTTCTAATGGACTCGTGTAATTGGACTTGAGGCTGCTCCCATAGCTGAAGCTGATAAGGGTGTATTGTGAAGGAATGCAAGTGAGTTTCATTCTTTTTTTCCCTTTGCTGACATGAAGTCTTGGTTGTAGAACCTTTTCATCGCATTCTTGCAAAAACTAACTGTACTCTTCCATTTACCTTTCAACTTCAAATATTCATCAGGGTTTTCCAAGGCCATAGCAAGTATTTGCAACTTACAATGAATATAATAAAAACTTTCACGAACTGAAGTTGACTTGGTCATGAAATGTCAGGACCAAGTTGAAACCTTCATGAATTGAGCTTACCAGATTGTGTTTGAGAGCTGCTACCACTACACCATCAGCAAAGAGTCAGGTTATGCTTTGCATAGATAGCCTCAGTCATTCTCAAGAATTTGAGGCTGTCCACATTGAGGCATCTGTGATTGTGGTACCACCATATCATTGCCACACCAAAGGACCTAAAATGATATGCATTAATCCATATTGATTAATGATTCAAAATATCTAAGCAGTATGAAGTCTGTAAGCGAAAGTCAACATATTGGTTGACACTCTTACATATATTTTTGAATAAAAAAAAAAAGAGCAGGAAAAAGCTGAATGCTCAACCATCTACACCTTGCCATGATCTGTATCTAGGGGCTTTTATATTTTCTGATGAACTGTTTAAGGGTAGCAAGTGTCACACATGGAGATGATGGTGTTGTTGCCAGATTAATGCAGGAAAAAATTTTTTTTTTTTTTTTTAAACCATACCTCTTTTGCTAATTTCTTTTGTGTTGAAAAGCATTATTTGCAGAAATAGGAAACTCACATAGTCATGCCATCAAATCTTCCTCAGGACTCACATTCAAATTAATTATCCCACCTCAAGGATGTGTCACTCTCTCTTCAATATCACACCAAAACAAACCAGTGAAAAATAAAATGTTTTAGGGACAAAACAAAGTTTGACCTGGAGGCTGACATCATAATCACTTTTGATTGCAGAATTTCCTGGAGCATAGGATCTGAAACAGATGATGATATCAAACCTTGATACAGTTTTGCTCTTCTCTAAATGGCTTCCATTGGCAACTTGGCAGTGGCTATGTGATGGCCTTTTTTTAATGCAGGAGTATATATTTTGCTGTCTTCCATAGGTCTGGAAGCTGGGAGAGGTAAATGCACGGTTAAATAATTGAGTAAGTGGTTTGTACAGACCAGGGGCTGAAAACTTTATAAGTTTGTAAGAGATATCATCTGGACCACTAGATATTTTATTAAGTTGGATATCGCTCCTTGAACAGATTTTTTTGGTTTGAGATTGAAAATTCTTTAGGCAGAAAATAATTAATGGTTTTAATTTGAAAGAACATGTTTGGAAGCGCTCATTAAATTCTACAGCAATCTTCCATGGATCAGTGACTGTAGTATTATTTATGCTGATTGAGGTCACCTGGTTTCCTTACTGAAGGACAAAACTTCTGATAGGTTGGATCATCAGATAATGAGTT
>CAJPEV010006116.1:0-11501 GCA_905338385.1 Darwinula stevensoni
GGATCGGTCCCCCCCCCCCCGAAACGTTTTGTGGCGCTCGTTGTGAGCGATCGGCTTGTTGCGCTGGAGGGCGTTTCTTAACTGGGCGAACGATTTCGAAGATTCGTGTTGTGTTGACAGAGCCTGTGAAACCTGTCTTTTGTTGAAGGAAGGATCGAATAAATATTTTTCCTCACCTCGTTGCGTCAGACCTCTGTTGAGAAAATTGATGCAACATAGACCTCGAATTGACCAAATAACTGTAATTGCGACAGCCTCTCAGAATTTCACAAATGAACCCCTCCTTCCAATTGTCGGCTTTCGGGAATAAGTAGCTTCTCTATTGATTGCAAAGACTTCATCAACAGAAGCCTTTAAGGGGTCGATAAGGGCGAACTTACATAGTCGTAGGCGTTGAAACCCAGTTCTATGAGTTTAGGAGTGCAAATGCAGGCGTCCTATCGAATGCAGGACATTTCGGAATTCGTCTTCAAATTCAATGTTGATGTTTGATAAATTAGATGTTTCGTGATGAAACATCATTCATCGATGCGAGCGAGGCTTCGATTCTGCTGCAGTAGCGAAGACACGAGACATTACATCAAAAACGCGAATGCAGGATTCTATCCGTCGAGGAAACCCCCTTCATTCGCATGTGGAGCCACTTCGGATCTCTTAAGAATTCTTCAGTTCGACCCTAGCAGTCATCTGCCAGATATTCCTATATTCCACCTAGCGTTGTGCCTTTGTGCGAGCGACGGTCTGCAGCGATGTATAGCGTGGCAGGACGAGCGATAGTCAGGGATATAATAAAGATACCGCTGTTTTCAAGGAGACCTCAAATCGACCAATCTTCCCATTTGACTTGCTGGAACGATCCACGCCTTTAGGTTTCGTGGATGAGTGTTCATAGCACTCATCCACGAGGAAAGTCCTGATCGCTATTGCGCTTTTGTAAACCGCGTAACTCCAGGTGTAAGATGGGTTTCGAAAGCAAAAAAAAAGACAGACAAATAAATGGGCTGGGGGCAAACAAATGCATCGATATGAGAGTCAGTTTCAGCCAGATGGATTCCGAAGGAAAACACGGGAGTCAGATGCTTGAAGGGGATCGACATAATGGCTACAGGCAATTTCATGCATGAGGCTTTTAATTTCCACGCGGGGCTAATGATACGCCTCCAGTGACAACACACGGAGTTGGAAGTCCCCACTCCCATCACTGATAATGCGTATGAGTGATGGAACTGCGAGACCCGAGCTCCCCATTGGTCGAGCGCAAGGGGGGGAACCACGCCTCGCGCGGAGAACCAGTCTCACAGGAGCAGCCCCGGGCCGACGGTCTCCAGAACCACCCGTGCCTTCCCCGCGTTCGCGCCGCTTTGGTAGTTCCTCCCGTCGAAATACGAGTTGTTGGTTTTTTTTTGAGTCCATCATGACCGTGTGCCCCGAGTCACAAGAGGTGAAGAGCAACATGATCAAGGAGACCAAGACCAAGACCAAGCGCTTCATGATCGAGGACATCTTGGGTCGGGAATCGGTGCCGGAGAGGAGGATGAGAGTGGATTCCCCCGTACCTGGTGATTCGGGCGTTGAAGTCACCACCAGTGAAGACGGTGACAGTGGCAAAGACACAGCTTCTCATCATTCACATGGCAACGGTGAGTTCCCCCTCTCCGAAATTGCTTCGCATAACGAAAACGAAGACGAGAGCTACTTTTTTTTTTTAACTCGCGGCTCGTCCCAATCATAATGGCTAATACGTTCTCGGAAGGCGTGGATGAATCAGAAGCGCTCTCTCACTACATTCACTATGTTCTCCCTTCTTTCTCTGCTCTTCTCATGATTTGGCGTGTAATGATACGTTGGGGTGACGGGGGCCATGAAAAGCTGATGGGCCATCAGTTTGATGCCCGGAGTTAATCGTGATAGGTATAAAGCCTCCACGTGCTTCACATGGAAGAGCAATTTCCCATAATCACCCTCTTCCAGCAGCGAAAAGCGACTGTTGGCTCGAGGGCTTTTCGTCTGCTCCATTTGTTCCTCTTGTGTGATCATGAATCCGAAAACGAGAATCGGTGAATGGTTCCCAAAGCACACACACACGCACACGCAGCTCCAGCCAGGTCTTTTAGTCGAGCTCGGGGAAGCGAATGGATTCGTGACGAGGAAAGAGCTTTTCTTGCACACTGAAGCGTCACCAACGACCGGCCAGTGAAGAGCCTCGACAATGATTAGCCGGCCTTGAATTTTCCAGCCTTTACCTCACAAATTACCGATTCCACGCCTTGGTCATATCCCTGACTTCTCCTTTTCTTCCCCGCGAAGAAGAAATTCGCCGCGCCCTGAACAGGAACCGCAGTCTCTCCCCAATCGGGTGGCAAATGTCTTTTCTTTAAAAGTCCTCTCTTGTTCATCCAGTCATGCCTTTTGTCAGGGGAACAATAGCGACCAACGGCGGTTTTATTCGTACCACGTGGGTGCGTTGAGCCTACACGAGGAAGTCTCCCGGCGGGCGGGGGGAGACCACGGCGCTCAGTCATTATCCCCGATCGTTTCTCCGCGAATCTCTGCAGATAATGAATTTTTAATGGCTTTGAGACCATCTCGGCTCATTGTTGAGGTTTCCGATCGACGGATTCCCGCGTTTCCCGCGAAGACCTGCGGGCTCCGAAAACAATCGACGATGAGAAACGGAGACGAATGCTCCGGAAACCGATCCGATTCTTACGAAGGACGCTCAGCGAGTTTCGGCCATAAACTTTTTTTTCCCGTTATTTTTCCAATATAAGAAGAAGCACTTTCACGTCCCCTCGAGACACTTTCCCACATCCACACTCCGTTGCATCCTCATCAGCCACTTATAAAAGATTCCGCGATACAGAGGCTAAGGCGTGCTCGAATTGGCACCCAGGGCCAAGTCCATCGCGTGCTAAGTCTCCCTTCCAGCAAGCCTTGATATAGAAAACTGGAAGTAACCGCGCAGAAAATTCGCCTGGTAACCATTGAGCGATTTTTCCACTTGGCAAATGCACTCGAATAAAGACTTGCCGGAAGGGATTCTTTTTTTGCGCATTTAGGATTTGGCTCGAGGTGTCAATTCAGAATGGAGAAACTATTAGAAAATAGGACAAAATCATTGCCAAACTTCTTGTGCGTCCCTCGAGCGAGAAATTTCTCGGTTTGCGGGGGAGAAAACGAACGAGAAACGTTCGGGTTCACCCTTTCAGGGGCTATCGAAACCCTTGAGGGAGAAGCACGAGAATGTACATGAAAGAAATTATGCACTCGCGTGATCGAGCTTCGATTCGTTCATTATAGCCACCTAATCATCTCCAGTAATTACTTGTCAATATAAATAGCATAGTCATAATTACGGAGTTCTTGAAGGACGGTTGCAAGAACACCTGCTGGAGATCAGACTGAATTTTTTTTTCCCCCATTTTCCCCCGTCATCCACGCCCAAGCTCGCACGCTTTTTGCGTGCAGGGTTTCATCGAGACGGGATGTGGGTGAGGAGTGAGGAGTGTGAGAAGAGTGAGAAGAGTAGAGACCGTGGGAGACAGAAATGTGCGTCCCCTCGACAAAGCGTGTTAATGCCTGGCCAGCCAAAACAAAAGCTTCATCCCCCCTCCTGGGTCGGTTCGGCACCTTTGCACCATTGTGTGGACGCAATTCCATTAATTGAGCTGGGGATATAACATTGCCTTATATTCAGAAGAGGACGCGGAAAATGATTTAGAGGCACGCCTCTTTATGACACTAATTGAGCTTCCGTTAATTCCCCTGGTGTGAGACTAATAGAGTGGAAATGGGGCTTGCCCACCGAAAGGAAAGGAGCCGCAGCATGCCTGAGGTGAAACGGAAAGTCCCCAATTGGGAAGCTTCCCATGACAATTAGAGGAGGAAACAATGAGACGCTCTTTGGCCATCATCTTCCCCGGGGGAGACATGTGATGCGGCTCGGCTCCCCCTTTTCTTTAAAAAAAAAAAAAAAAGAGGAAAAACTAATCAACATTATCATCATCTGACGTGTCCAAGGAGAATCGATCAATGGGATTCGCGTCTCCGAGAATATATTGCACAGGAGATGATCTCTTTCCTCGAGAATAGAAAGAGAAATGGTAGTCTAGAAAATCTATGGACCGTACATAGTCCATAATGTCAGCTGTCACTGTTAAGACTGACATCTTTTTTATCTCGTCGTGGAATCGCCTCTTTAATGTAGCCATCAGCGGGCAGGCATCTTTATGGTTCAAGCGACCTTCGCGAGAGAGACGCTTCCGGATAACGTCTGCGATTTCCGGCAACGGTTAAGGACATGACTCATCCGGCGGCAAATCCGATAGGCTTGTGTCAATTATCACCCGGTATTCAAAGAGGAAACATCGGGGGTCGTGGTGGCTTTCGCACCGCTCACGATCCTCTTCCCCGACCGCAGCAAATGTCCCGTTAATTGAGAACCCCACGCGCGAATTGGTTGCAGAGAGCCAGAAAGCCACTTCCCGCACGGCTCACGTGTGTCCTTTTTCCCGTTCCGGCAGATTCCGAAGGGGAGGGGGAGGACGGTCGACGAAGTCCCAGCAACTCGGAACTCAAGTCGAAGAAGCCGAGGAAGGCCCGGACGGCGTTCACGGACCACCAGCTCCAGACGCTCGAGAAGAGCTTCGAGAGGCAGAAGTACCTGAGCGTCCAGGACCGGATGGAACTCGCCGCCTCGCTCAACCTCACCGACACGCAGGTCAAGACCTGGTATCAGAACCGCAGGTAAGAGAAGTCTCTTTCACGATACGAGACGAGGAGGGACGGCTAATTTATGTGGGTGGCGTTGATGAATGAACGGGTTGCCCTTTTTTCGTTTCAAGGACAAAATGGAAAAGGCAAACAGCCGTAGGCTTGGAGTTCTTGGCCGAAACTGGAAATTACGCGGCCATGCAGCATCTCTACGCCGGGCCGTCATACCAGATGCCATACTCGGGACAGTTGGATCTGTACCAAAAGTCCATAAGTGCATATCGGATCCCACCAGCCGCAGCACCTCCCTTGGCCATGAATCCATATCTGGCAGCAGCAGCAGCCGCTGCAGCCGCTGCAGCGGCCGCTGCCAGTCTCCGACCTTCGGCTCCTCTCCTCTCTCCTCCGAGACTACCTCTGGGAATGAACCCAAGCAACATCTTTGCTCATTCGAATCCCAACACGGGCTGCCCGAAGACTACTGCATACTAACTTTGGCACCTTCCCTCATCGGTAGGGAAGCCGGCATTCTGTGATAATTATGTTCCCTGGTTCAGTTATGCCTTGAACAGTGAATATATTGTCTGATAATGATGCGAAAGCATGCCGCAGGCCATACGCTTCCAGAATGGTTTTCTCGTTCGAGTCATGTTGTAAGTGATTTCCCATGCTGTCATTTTTTTTTAAAACAAATTTCCAATAAAATGAGTATAATTGAACTCGCGCTTTTATTCATTTTTAATGGAAGACCCATAATCCCCCATTTATTGAGTTCGTGACTTGAACGCGTGCAATATGCTAAGTAAGAGAAGCTCATCAGAAAGATATCAAGCCCCTGACGGTGTAGCAAGCAGGTGTGACAATCATCTCCACTTCGCGCGTTATGCCACATGTGTCCGGTTTCGAGCGTATGCAGCGCGCAGTGATCAAATTACCATTATCATCGTAATCAGGATACGGAAGCTTGAGCATTGTCCTCCAGGTGCCTCCCTGGCTGTCAGCCATGCTCGGATAAACAAAACGCTTCCCCGCATTGTTACCCGATAGCGGGCAGAAACGGAGCGGGACAAGGGGAAAAAAAAGGGAAAAAAATGACGCCGAGCGCACCGGATACGCCGACAATTAACCTGGTCGGAGTTTGACACTGGGCAGGAGGGGGATTCGAGCTCGGATAGCGATTTATAAAGAGGGGAAGCGAGTGATTTCCCGCTTCGTTGACTTCTCAATGGATTTATTGCACCTGGGCTGTTGAGTTTTTGCTCCCCACGTCGTCGCCGTGGCGTGAATGATGAAGCGTAGTTGGTTGCCATTTGACATGGATTCCCGTCCTTCTCCCTGTCATCACCCTTCGTCTTCGACCGAACGTCTCTCCCCGCCTGTCCCCCACCCTCGCCATTCAACCTGTTACGGTTCGCCTGACCGGACGCTTCGCCTTCCGCGACAGGCGGATTTCCTTTTAATCTCTTCTCGTCGTCTCTGCTCGCCTGTGAGGGAAAGCGGCTTCTGATAGATGTTGGGACGGAAATTTATTCCAATGGGTATCGAATTCTATTAATATGCGTCGTATCGGCGGAAGAGATGACTCGAGCATCGTCGTCCTCGGCAAAGAAAGCACGTTGATAAATCAGGAATCCCATAGCAGGACTCCACCGATAAAGAAACATCCGCATCCCACCGTTCCAACGCGTGACTGCAACCTCCCGCGAAGCGATCCAAAACGGACGGAAACCGCCCATGCGTTCACCTGCATGTCGGGAGCGAGCGCACGGCGGGGGGCCCTTCCACCATTCAATTCGGAGGGAGGTACGTGGAGGTTCCGCGCTGGAAGCATCCCGTTCACACCCTCACCGCCGACGTCGTCGCAGAACATCTGTTATCGCATCCAGCAGACAACGAGATCGATGAGGTCTCGTCCGACCGCCGACGAGATCCTCACTAATTCATGCCATTCGTGCCTAACCCTCGTTCACCCGCTTCCCAGAGTCTTTAAGACCTCGAAGGAATAACCATCATCGACTGCGCCGGTAACAACCGACAATTCAACTTCTCCAGGCGTCACGGAAGGCTCCTGCTCGTGCATGTGAGATGATCATGTCAGAATAACGTATGGAGTGGGCCGTACGACTCCGGCGCGTTTCCCACGGTAGGTCTGTCTTGAACATCATAATTTAGTCCACTGAAGCAGACAAAGCCTATGTTTAATGAGGGATACAGATTTCGTGTCGTTCCTCGCTCGTCAAAAGAGTCGATTCGAAAGGAACGGAAAGGAACGGAAGTTTCCTCGTCAATCGCGAGGCTTTTGAGGGAAAAGCCCAAAGTCGGAATATCGAATTCGACTTTTTGCGACTTGCCGTTACGAGGGTGTGACGCTGTCGCTTTCGTTAGTTCTTACCGTCGTTAGTCTTAGTCTTGGATTTCCATGGGATTGCATTTTGTGGCGGAAATAAGCATTTCCAGCGACCTGACTCAAAAAGGAAATGAAAGTTCGGATTGGAACAGTTTTTCGTTCAGCAGCGAAACTTTCCTTGAATCATTTCCGCGGAACCGAGTAAACCCGAGCTGAAACTTTTTGCTTCCTGGAACTACCAGGATCTCGGGGCTCCGACAAGACAGACAAATAGGCAAAGGTGGTGGAACACGATTCTCGTTGGCGAAAGGCTCGCATCGACCCCTTCCTTAATAGTTTAAGGGTGGTTCTTACGGGTCGTAATATCATATGGTTTCGGAGTCGAGCTTAAATATATTTTCAATGGGTGCACGAGTACGACCGTCTAAAAGTTCATGCCCCGACCATAAAATTTTTTAGAGCCGTTATGCCCAGGGCTTGCCAGGGCACGATGGCCAGGGTTTGCCAGGGCATAATGGCCAGGGTTTACCGGCATGATGGCCGTTCCGAGTCACGATGCGCCGAGGGCAAAAACGTTCTTAGTTATGGCGTGAAGCGCAAGCATGCCTTTCAGATCGATTTGCGCAGTTTCGCATGCAAGTCTAAGATGGCTGTTAACTGCGGTGGAACCCGGTGCATTAGTTTGCATCAATTTGGAAGTGTCTTTTGGCGATGGGCCATCCATTATTTCGGGTGTCCGGAAAGTAATGAGAATCGTTTGTAAATTTGCAAATTTTCCAGCAGTTCCCTCCTCACTTCTCAGGCAAATAGACCAATATGTAATCTCTCTGATTGCCGATTTTCAAGTCGATCCGTCGAGAAGTGCTCACAGAGCAGACCTCAAGTTCTACGAGCTCAGTGCAACGCGGGCTGTTTCCAACGATTTGGATTTGGCCACAAGTTCTGAGAACTTTCGCCTCCACGCGTTCACGCGGTTCAAACTCGACATTGCGGCCGCTGCCTGTCGCACGGAACGAGCTCGTTGCAAAAGGCCTTTGTTGAGCTTGTTGCAGAAAGCATCCATGCCTTCGCGGAAAGAAAAAAAAGCCTCGGATGCCCTTAGTGCCGTCGATGCGACCCGCTTCGGTCACTCGGCTCATCCACCGGCTCTCGCCCCGTCTCGACGAGCTCTGGCGTCCGGGAGAACCTTGGACGGCCACCGTGGAGCTGGTCGGATGAGGAAGGCTCCTCCTCCTTCTCGGCTGCTTCTCTGAAGTAGCTGGACCGCCGGAAGACAGTGGACTCGCGGTCACCGCCAGGCACGGTGTCCAGTTCCGTGTGACAGACAGCCGCCGCGATGCCGAGTTTGAAGCGCGTGAACGCGTCGCAGCGAAAGTTCTCAGAACTTGAAACTAGGGCTGTACCGGTGGCAACATTTGGCCGGTGGGCCGATGGCCGATTTTCCTCATAACCATCGGCCGGTACCGGTGCCAATTAATGGCCCGTAGAAGAAATCGCCTATAATTTCGAATAGGCCTAGTTGAAAGCCATGTGATACTTATCGGTAGACCTGCTTGAAACGGTAATCACTTTTTGTCCTGTCCAGCCTGTCTATCTCTCAATGCTTCTGCCCGTGATTAAATTGCCACCCATTGCTGCAGTTGAGGGCATTTAGTGACACATTCTTTGCTAAAGAATGATGTAAATGTAGATGCAATGATTTCCCTTCTTTACCACTGCTTTCCTCCNCGGAGCCTCTCGGGGGGGGGGGGATGGTCGTCCTGCAGTTCTGCGTAGTAAAAATTCCATTCCGTGGTTCTTGTTCTACTGCTTCATGAATAAACAAATTTTTAATGGGGGGGAGAACTGATCACCGGATCGATCTTGTTTCTCATTGCAGCCGATGTTGTCAAATCATGGAATGACGGCCCAAAAGCGCGGGAACGTTCCTTCGACGATTGCTTCTTCCGAGTCCGATAATAAAAAAAAAGAAAAAAGGGTGAATCGTCCGTGGAACCACGTGACGACTCGAAAGCGAAAAAGAAATTCGGGGTTTAGTTTAATGTTGAGACGGACAGGTGCTTGTCTCTCTCGCCCTCTTACACCCCCCCCCCCCCTCCATCCATCAGGGAAAGGGGGGGAAGACGGTTAAAATGGCCATCACAATTAATTCCCCCTGCATACACCCCCGAAACGAGAATTCCGTGTGACGAGCGGGGGTTCGGCATTAAGTCCCGTGAAATTGGCGCAATTAAACGGGTGAAACCGTGTAATTACGTCGATCGTTTACCTCACCTGTCCCCGTTTGCGTTTTACGAGCCTCTGCCGGCGTTGCTCGTTTTCAGCTGTCGGAAGCCGACGCAAAAACGAACGGAATCTTCCGTGAGGGGAGGGGGAATTTTCAGGGGGAATTTCCAGGGGGAATTCTCCGCTCATGACAAGGACGAATTCGAGGCGCAGACGACTCGAACGATCGTGGGAATGAGACGCGGATGGGGTCAGGCGTGGCTCTCCTCGTAAATTATTGGGCTCATCTCATTCATATCGCGCCGATATATTATCGAGCTTGAAAAGGACGCAGCCCTCGGAGGAAATCTGTTTGCGCAACGCAGTTCCACCGCGGTGAAGAAAAAAATTCCCTTCGGGGAAAGCGACCCGCGCCACCTGGTCGCGAAACGGTCGCCACGAAGTCCGAGAAACTCAAAAACGGAAAAAAAAATGTAAAACAAGGAATCGAGACGGGGGAGGGGAAGGGGGGGAAGGGGGGCAAGAAACGAGGGCTGGAAGAGCCCACGTGAAGAAACGAGAGTGGCCAGGTCCTTAGAGGCCTTATCTCTTGGGCGTGGAGTGATCCGGAGGTAACCAGGACACCGAGTGGAGGCGGAAGCTACATTACACTAATTGTATTAATTAGAGGGGATATCTGCCCACAACAAACAAGTGGTTTACCTCCTCTTCCCACGACTTCCTTAGGTGGAGTCCAGCGTAGCCACAGAGCCCCTGGCCGTGCATTTCCCTCGCCCCCCCTCCCCTCTCCCCCCCTCGCTTCTTCGCCGGGCTGCAAGCTCCTGGTCTTACATACTAATCGCTTCGGTGCTCCGGGATTCTTTTTAACGACTTCTTCGTTTGCATGAAAGAGTTGTTGGCTCGCCGCCTCCCCCGGGAGTGGCTTCTGTGCAGTCTCGATGCGGTCTGCTGTTGAGGATGGCCACGCCCCATGACCTCGGGATATCTGCAGTGGCCGTTTCGTGAGTTCATGCCAATTACGATTTTTTTTTTTGTATTTTCTTTTCGTACCACACCTGAACCTTGCACCGGAGGGGAGTCCGCTTCCAGATCGGGGCCGACGAGTAATCCGATGACCTTTTCGTCCGCGATGAAGTCATTAGCGTATTGTTCGCGGGATTGCGTATCCGACGAAAACAATGCGGGTCATTTGTCTGGCACCATTCCTTGCTTTTTTTCCCCCGCCCGTCGAAAGGCGGATTCTCGCCGTGTGATTATGCCCGGTGTAATTATTTCACTTCCGCCTATTTGCATGCATAAGCCCCCGGTTCATCCGAATCTTCGGTAACGACCAGATGGAGAGGGTCCGGCTTTGCATTTCTCCCCCCTCATCATTTCCATTTTGAGCGATTTTTCTTTCCCTCGGCCAGAAAGGGGGGGAGGGATCGGTCCCAGCAGACAGCATACAATCGAAGCCGCATTCCGACGACCTTCCATATTTTTCACTAATTGTTAATTACAGGGTCCTCACCTGCTCGAAGGGGGATAGACCACCTGAAAAAAAGAGGGTGGGAGGGGCCAAGGCATCAGACACCCTGTAATTACGAAGCAGGACCTGTGCAAAAATAACCGAGGGGCCTCTCAGACAAGCCAATGGACAGACAAGCCAATTAGAGACGGAGCCGCCGTTTCGCGATCCGAGGAGAGTAAAAGTGCGTCGGTAAAAACATGATGAATGCGGTTCCCGCCACTGACATGTTTGGATTCTCTCTCTCTCTCGGCTGGAAAACAAACTGGAAGGGTTGCAGAAAGGGGATGAAGATTAATGAGTTTCCCATTAATGAGCCGATCGCTTCATCATGCGTCTGTTTCCACACAGGAAACGGCGAATCGTTCCTGTCGAACGGACGACGAGTCCGCTGCTATTTTTTTTATTTCCCTCCCCCCCCCTCGAGTTCGGAAGAGCCTAATCGGATTTCGTTAACTCTGAAGCGTCGTGGTTAATAAGAAACGGACGTGCGGAAAATGAGAATCGGGGGGCCACACCGGGGACATACCGGGGATTCCTTTTCCCCGACCGACCCAGAAAAATGTTCAGGATCCGGAGACCGAGAATCCATCCGCCTCGACAACCTCCGCGAATCCCCGATCCCGGCGATAAAGTTGCCACCCAATCGAGCGGAAGACGTCGGAGGAATGAGCCGAACGAGGAAGGACCCCCCCCCCCCCCCCCCCC
>CAJPEV010006117.1:0-11501 GCA_905338385.1 Darwinula stevensoni
GTCTACAGGGAGATTATATTGAGAAGTGACAGAAATTTCAACTTTCTGGTGTAAGTAGTTTGTCAGAAAAAAATTAGGAGACCTTAGAACTTGAACGCACCTCGTACTACTACTACTACTACTACTAATAATAATCATAATGACTCGTGTCACTTTTCGTTTTGTCGCGTTTTTTTTAACCACTCCATATACCTCCATATAGCGACCTAGACGAGAACTTCAACAATTCCACAAAAAACTCATCCATGCAAATTGGGGACATTGGATCATTGCGTCAGTCTCATATTGGATCGATGATGGAATGGCAATACCAGGCAGCCAATATTTAGCCGGTATTGGCAATAATGGCAAGATGTATATAGACATCATGCCTAATTTTGATCTAGTATTGATCCAATATCTGGTGTTTCTGTATTGAGGCATGTTTGGTTATATTTCCAGATAAAATGAAATGTAAATACCATTTTTTTATTCAGAATAAACTTAAATCTTATAGATGATGGTTCACCGACAACTTCAGGCGTGATTATTTTTAACACTCAGTTCCAGAGTCAAAGAGACCAGTTACGGGGGTTGGGGTAGAGACCAACCCATTCCGGCATTACTACAACCCTCACTCCATGCATATGTAGAGGGAGCTGGGAAATGGGGCTCCCTCCAATACCCTCAGTTTTAGCCATCTCCTTCTGTAGACGAAGATATGAAGAAGAAAAGGGGGAGGTCCACCACGAAAAAACAACAAAATAACGGACCAGACCTCGGTCGGAGTTACTTGCATCACTGTTGTAAACTGGGGAAACGTAGCAGTTGAATTCTTCCGAATGACGCTGCTCTTCTTCCTTGCTTGTACCTGTCTTTTCCTCGAGTTTCTACTCCCCCCTCTCCTCTTCGAGCGCTCCAGCTCGTTTCCTTTTTTATGTCCGAAGAATCAAAAGCGATGTGCGCAGAAGCTCAATCCAGCACCAAACTAACATGCCTATGCAAGGTGGCAAAGTGTGCCACTTTCTTTAGATATAACAGGTGTGGTCATGATCATGATGGAAAACCGGTGGAAGTGAAGATTTCGGGATGGGGGGTACGCAAGAAGATTAGAATCCGCTCATAACACCAGCAAAGACATGGCGACGTGACTAAGCATCTGTATTAGGAGCAAAATAGGTCGAGTGAAACAAAAGGCTATGAATAAAGAATTAAGAAAAGGCTTCGCGAGTTGTTCTTATGCTTACTTGCTTCTTAATAGGACGGAAAGAGCTAGTGTTATACTTGGCGCTGCGTTGCGGGCAACCACGTGGATACCCCTCCTTCGATGGAGCCTGTGCCGGAGGGATCGCTCCACAGAAGAAAAATAGGTGGGTTTTGGAGGTTAAGGATGATGGGCTTTCCAAAAGCAGTGAATTTAGTGAGTTCTGTATACAAGGGGGGGGGGGGGGGGGGGGGGGTGAGGGTGAGGTTGGGTTGAGGCTGAAGAAAGGTAAACCATTGAAATTGGTTTTCACATCCTACATCGCTCATTTTGGTCTCATTGACTTAGAGACTGGACATTTTACAGCGTTGATCCCCAGCTTTGGCATAAGCCTCAGTTAGCTTAGCCTGAAACTCGATGCCCACAAGGCTATGACATTTTCGGCCATAGGCTATGCAAAATGACTCGCGAAATGACTGAAAAACGGAGATCTCTATGAACGGTACGCAAAGTGTTGAAAAGGTATTGCATTCAAGGGATTCAATAACCGCCATCAACCCAAACTAGCTTACAGATCCCGTGGAGGAGACCGAAGGCCTCAACATTAATATGAATTGGAAACCCCATTCCGGTACTTACTGTGACAAAACGCCTACAAAAACATTGATCTCTCAATTACGCGACTTTCCTGTTGCGTATCCTGGCAACATGCTTGCTGTATATCTGACTTACCATATGGCTTTTTTTCAGTGTGAACGGAGAGCTAAAAGTGTTCGCATGATGGCACGGGCACACGTCAACATTTTTCTTCTATCCGCACTCGTGAACTCAGTGGAACCGGTTGGAAACTTGATCGGTTACCACTTGGCGGATCGAGGAAATATGTTTGCTGACGTGTCGGAATCGTATCCGGAAAAAAGTCGGGGTCTCTGTGCTATCCTCTGTCAACGTCTCCGATTCGAGAATTGCTGGGGTTTTAATTACGACAAAGACAGTCAATCTTGTAAATTCATTATTAAGAGTCCGACTTACTTGGTCCCCAGCGACGGACATCATTCTTTCATCACTGGTGAGTTTGGATTTCCATGTTAATACCTGCACGATGATGCACGAAAAGCAACGATTCCGATTAAGTTTCCTTTCTAAAATACATCCAGGAGAGTTCGATCTTGTTAAAGTGTATAAGGGAAAACAACGAAAATCGAAAATTTTTTCCATCCAATTACCAAAACCAGCGTTTCTCAGCCCATAATGGTCAGCCATCAGAATTTTGACTAGCTTGTTTTGTCGTTTTCACTCCAAAAAATTTGCCCCCAGGAAATGCATCTGAAATTTGACGTTTTCTTCTGAACTCAGTGTCTCAGTAGGAACGTTCATGTCAAGTTTCAGCACTCCATGGCACTCCGTATCAATGAAGCAAAAAATATTTAAATGAAACTATCTCCCCCACAGAATGTGGGCTTCTAGGGGATGTACCTCCAAAGTCGGATATTTTCTGAACTCTGCTTACTAATAGCCACCTGTATACCAAGGTTCAGCTTTCTTACTTCTCCAGAACAGGGTTAGAATTAGCGTCACTCAGTCACTAACTTAGTCACAATCGTTTATTCCCATATACAGTCGTCCCTCGCCACTTCGCGCTTCGACTTTCGCGGCTTCACTCTATCGCGGTTTTTTCAAATACCTGTATATTGGGTAATACGAGTGTAATGGTGACTAAAGAGTGTTATTTCATGTCTAGAGGGCTTTAATAGACATGAAATGACACTCTTTAGTCACCATTACACTCGTATTATCCAATATACAGGTATTTGAAAAAACCGCGATAGAGTGAAGCCGCGAAAGTCGAAGCGCGAAGTGGCGAGGGACGACTGTATATGGGAATAAACGATTGTGACTAAGTTAGTGACTGAGTGACGCTAATTCTAACCCTGTTCTGGAGAAGTAAGAAAGCTGAACCTTGGTATACAGGTGGCTATTAGTAAGCAGAGTTCAGAAAATATCCGACTTTGGAGGTACATCCCCTAGAAGCCCACATTCTGTGGGGGAGATAGTTTCATTTAAATATTTTTTGCTTCATTGATACGGAGTGCCATGGAGTGCTGAAACTTGACATGAACGTTCCTACTGAGACACTGAGTTCAGAAGAAAACGTCAAATTTCAGATGCATTTCCTGGGGGCAAATTTTTTGGAGTGAAAACGACAAAACAAGCTAGTCAAAATTCTGATGGCTGACCATTATGGGCTGAGAAACGCTGGTTTTGGTAATTGGATGGAAAAAATTTTCGATTTTCGTTGTTTTCCCTTATACACTTTAACAAGATCGAACTCTCCTGGATGTATTTTAGAAAGGAAACTTAATCGGAATCGTTGCTTTTCGTGCATCATCGTGCAGGTATTAACATGGAAATCCAAACTCACCAGTGATGAAAGAATGATGTCCGTCGCTGGGGACCAAGTAAGTCGGACTCTTAATAATGAATTTACAAGATTGACTGTCTTTGTCGTAATTAAAACCCCAGCAATTCTCGAATCGGAGACGTTGACAGAGGATAGCACAGAGACCCCGACTTTTTTCCGGATACGATTCCGACACGTCAGCAAACATATTTCCTCGATCCGCCAAGTGGTAACCGATCAAGTTTCCAACCGGTTCCACTGAGTTCACGAGTGCGGATAGAAGAAAAATGTTGACGTGTGCCCGTGCCATCATGCGAACACTTTTAGCTCTCCGTTCACACTGAAAAAAAGCCATATGGTAAGTCAGATATACAGCAAGCATGTTGCCAGGATACGCAACAGGAAAGTCGCGTAATTGAGAGATCAATGTTTTTGTAGGCGTTTTGTCACAGTAAGTACCGGAATGGGGTTTCCAATTCATATTAATGTTGAGGCCTTCGGTCTCCTCCACNGCGCACCAACCCCCCCCCCCCCATTTCTAAGGAATGTTTTACACTTCGATGTGAGCTTTCATGCAAGGAAACCCCCGCACAATACTTCGAGTCCCCTTTTCCTCCGTGCGAAGGAGAGTAACTCCAGAGGGTGAAAGCGGCGGGATCCCATCAGGGTGGGACAGAAAAGTATGGCTTATTCTGGAAACGTAAGGATGCCGCCGGTTGGGTCGTTACCATCCCGTATCCATATCCGTTTATTTCACTCATGGGCTTGCACGCAAAGTAATGGAGATGGACTTTACGGACGAAGCGGACAGGGTTGTGATCAGTAGGGAAAGTGCCGATAAATGTAAGGGCGAAGATCTCACCCCGGCGAGAAAGTAATCTTCCCTTCAGCGGGATGAAAGGGGACTACAAGAGTTTTACATGGGGACACGTAAATAATGGGAAAGACGGGCTGCTGCCTATTGCGATGAGAGGGCCCCTGAGTTTTAGGGCCGCCGAATGAACTCGGGATTTTTTGCCGAAGAGTACGTGGAAGTCTTCCACGGGTCGGCTAGTTAGGAATAAAACCTTGGGGAGTTTATTTTCAGCAAGTTGTAGCAACATGAAAGATAAAAGATTTTCGTGTGTTTCATGAATGGCTCTTTCTAGCATTACGGAAAAAGTAGCGCACGAGATCTGCTGGCAAGATGGCTGCAGGAAAAATTTATATGTGGAATTGCGAGATTGATTTGGGGTTCAAATCAGTGAAATATCGTATACTTCCTTTAGAGACACAGTGCGAAGACGTTTTGATTTCTTCCTGCGCTACCCTATTGTGACGGATGAGGAGAGCATTGGGAGGCACGACTGAATGTCCCGGGTTCGGTGGTGTAGTGGTAGCACACCTGACCGGCAATCAGGAGGCCCGGGTTCAGGTCCGGACCGTTCCCTGGCGTTCTGTCGGCCTCTCATGCCTTTCAAGTCCCGCCACTCATCCTCCCTCCGTAACACTATTATTGCCTGACCCCCACGCACAATCCATTGTCAGAGCCTTTCAAGTTTTCGACGTAAGGTGTTGTCATGAAAGTCCCAAGTGACTCGTATTGAAGTGAAACATAATAACACTGTTGAGTCTGTGCGGAGGAGAATATCTGCCTTGTTCAGCGCGGTCCGCTACCAAAATATGTAAGCCTGATGTGAATTTCCTGCATTGATAGCGGCGAGAACTTGAAAGTGCGAATATTTTCTTGCAGAAGATTCACATATGCGACCACCATCACTGTCCTCCATACGGAGATGACCAATATGAATATACGAATCGCTATAAAACACCGAACTATCTCCGGAAAGACTAGAGATTTGAGACATGGGATATTAGTTTGCAATGCATTACATTGTAGAAACGACGGCATATACTTTGGAAGTGAATGCTACTGAGACTTGCGTAATGGAAAAAAATGAGGCGGAAATGTAATTCCTGATTTTGAAAGAAAAAGAAAAAAATATACCCCGCTCCAATGAAGCGAATTTCGTGCACGGCAGCATTGGCTTCCGTGAAGTGAAAACAGGTTTCACTAAAGTGTGTCCTGATATCTAAATGTTTCCTCTTAATTCATTTGATTCACACTCAAAACATAAATGTAATAAAATAAATGCATGGACGCATCTAATAATCACTGTCCGGAAGTCACGCGAGAAGATCGAGCGGAAATTTCCAAAATTTCCAAATTCCTGAAAAATTGATACGAAAGGAAAGGATGCTTCAACTTATTCATCGCTCTTCGTGATAACGTATTTTCGAGAAAGAATTCTTATTAGGTTATAAATTCTTACGATTTCTCCATGTTCACAGGAGAAATAAAGTACCCCGAATGCCTCCTGACGGAGAAAGGAAGAGAGTATATCGGAACGATGAATAAGACAGCATCTGGAACGGATTGTCTGAGGTGGGATGCCATGCCATACGGAATGCCGGATGATTTCAACACAAAACTAACGATGCTAAAAACGAACTCTAGGGATATGGTTCTTTGGATCCCAGAGATAAAAGCGAGAAAGAACATGGGTTATGAAGCTAATTTCCACGGCTTGGATGCCCGGTCTCAAATGAACTACTGCCGGAACCCATCTGGACGAGAAAGACCTTGGTGCTTCATCGGCGACGCGGATTTGGAATGGGAGTATTGCGACATCCCATCGTGCCCGGATCCAGGTGGTTCCTAGTGGTGTTACTTCATGTCGATCCTTTCCATTATCCGCCAAAATAAGATGCGTTGCGTGTGGTGAAGTCTGATGCGACAAAGTAACCGTGACAATGAAGAAACAAGCTTTGATTGCAAATTGTAATTGTAAAAGAAATTTGTTATTAATTGTATTTATACTTTAAAAAAAGACTTTGAATATCTGAACGTAGAACGGTCCTTATTGGCATAAGTATGAGTCATAGTAACCTGCAGAATTCGATGATCTACGCATGCAAGTACTTTAAGCACACATTAATGCTTAAATATAGTAAATCTCTCTTAACATGAACGAATGTCTCCCTTTTGCTCTCAAGTGAATCATTGAAATTGTTTCATGTTGAAATTTAAATTGCATATATGAACCGTTGACGTTCTGCTTTCTATGTGCCCTACTTGGCTTCCCTAAGACTTTCCTTTTTAAATTAATTATAAGGCGAGTCGCAGTCAATTTTTAACGGTATATTATCTCCGAGTTTTTTCTTCAACAGAACCTCCCGAATGCAAGATGACTGAGATGGGTATTGAATACATCGGGAGGCAGAACGTGACTATATTTGGTCAACCATGCAGACCTTGGATAGAAGTTTTTCGTCATCGTCCCACTGACATGCCTAAGGCAATCCCGGAATCAGAGGGCATAGAAGAGCAACACAACTTCTGCCGCAACCCAAACGGAGAATTCATTGTTCCTTTTTGTTATTCCGGTATTGTAAAAACAGCATGTGATGTTCCCTTCTGCCCAGAAGTTCTAGAAGACATCAGAGAGAAGGTTGGGATCGAAGGGAACGTGTACCCTGAATGCCTTCTGTCAACGAAAGGGAAGGAATACGTAGGAACCATGAGTGTGACCGAGACGGGAAAAACTTGTCTTTATTGGGACGACCAAACCGATGATATGCCATGGGATTTCTACATGATACAATTCAATCCACTCTTATCAAATTGGGAAGAGGATTATACCGGATATGACAAAAAGTACTTGTTCCTCAATGGTGACGCAAATATTCATAAGAACTACTGTCGGAACCCTGGACCGAACAGAAAAAGGCCTTGGTGTTTCGTCGCTGACGTCGATATGAAGTGGGAGTACTGCGATATTCCCTTCTGCCATGACATGAGTTCGTCTCTCTTTCCACTAACAGCCATTTATCTTCTTTTCGCTCCACTAAAGTGATTCTCTTTTAGCTCCCCCAGATTGCAAGCTGACGAGCAAGGGAGGAGAATATGTCGGAAAACGGAATGTCACCATCTCTGGTTTACCCTGTGAGCACTGGCTTGCAAATTTTTACGACTTTAGAGAACCGAATTACGCGTTAACTTCGATGTTCCCTGAAACAATTGACTCAACCAACAACTTTTGCCGCAATCCTCGCCCAATCGGTGCGCAGAGTCCTTGGTGTTACACAAAATATAAACGCTCCGGGGACTGGGAATATTGCGATGTTCCCTTTTGCCCCACAACTGAAGGAGAAAAATGTGACATACGAGTCAGCGGGGAATGCGTCTTTGGTGAGTATTTCAAGGCTTTTTTTCTTTTTTATGACGCGCTACTAAAAGTCTCATTCATTAAAATGATGATTCGTTCATATAAGTAATGTCACGATAGGCCATAGGACTAAAAACTAGGGCTGTCACGATAGCAGTTTTCAAAACCTCAATGCATCGACCTAAACTATCGATAGTGCATCGATGCATCGAAGGTGGAGGGGGTCACGCCGGAGGATTCAATCTTTTATGTCTTCCATAATCTCACGCTTTTGATCTGGGGGTGTGGGAGGAAGGTGTGACCTTCGCAACGAGTAATGTAACCATGCCTCCAAATATCGAGGATGATATCCATTAATCGATGGATCCATCAGGACAGCCCTAATTTTTCATTATTGCCATTGAGAAGCAACTGCCACGCGCGTTCATTAATTTTTTTCTCATTTTCTTCCTTCAACACGGTCTTCTTTGAACATCGGCACCGGCAGATAGCACACCTGTCGATGGTGCCATACCGGCGGTTGCCGAAACATATAGAGAGGGGAAAGTACCCCCAATGTACATTTCGAAACCAAAGGAGTACAAGAACAGTCCACTTTCGCAGCATGCAACTCGTGAGATCGAGCCGAAGACCGAAACAGAAGAGAAAAAAAATATTTTCTGTCTTTCCTCCCTCTCTTTTCCCACTTCCTGTCTCCGATCCAACTTTTTTCCTTCCCGTCTTTCATATAGTCAGTCCAGCATTTCCAGAATTCGATCGTGCTAAGAAATTGCATGTCGCATGCGGATCACACCGCCTCTTTTTTTTCCCCACACAGATAAACTGTATCGTACCGTACTCGCTTCCATCCATTGTGGCATTTCGCCTTTAAAATCTTTTTCCGATGCATCGCGATGGGCGAAAAAACACTCGATACCTCCAACCATCGATAGTGGTGTCGATGCATCGATCTATCTTGACAGCTCTGTTAAAAACTGTTATAACAAATGGTATATCTTTTATTCACTCATGGGTATTTCAATTGCAACCCATATACTGTATATACGTCGTAGGTTACATATTAAGCCTAATTGGAAAGTGATAATTGGTCATTTTAAACAGTCAAATAAAAGTATCCCATGTACAGAAATTCACTCATGGGTATTTCAATTGCAACCCATATACTGTATATACGTCGTAGGTTACATATTAAGCCTAATTGGAAAGTGATAATTGGTCATTTTAAACAGTCAAATAAAAGTATCCCATGTACAGAGTGCCAAACAAACATTGAAGCAATGTAAATTCTCTATTTTTAGTTTTTGAGCTGAAAGTCGATGTGAACTACGTTAAACGCAAAACAAGAAAGTAAACGATTTCGTAGTTGCTGACAGTCGCCTCTCACAATCCTGGGGTAAATCCAACAATTCCTGAACTAATGTTTACCTCAGGTTCTTGTAATGCGCATTGAAGTGCATTCGCACACAACTCCGACACGTCGGCTCTTTGGGACGCGACCCCGTCTTGTTGAACATAAATGTCCTTGAAAGAAAGGTGCCGACGATGTAATTCAGAAATTAGAAATACGACACCACTTTCGTACACAGAATGCTTTGTTCGCATGCTTATAGGGAAAAAAAAGAAAACGTATTAGCTTTTTTTCGAAAGTTTGGACGACATAGGCGAATCCAACAAAAATGGCAAAGAAACATGAATTATTGAAGATTTCGTTCCCGCTCTTGCAATTGGAGTCTTCCAACCCCATCGCCTTGGGAGTGCTAACCTCACTTTCGGAATGATGTGATGTGCGTGAAAGATTTCAAACCGGCCAGCGAACAAACAGGTATGCCTTGTTGGCGCTCGACAAAGTGACGTCTGCAAATTAGCAAATTTTGATCGCGAATGTACGCAATGTATGGAGCGAAATGTGGTTCATCGGGTGAATTCGCACACCCATTTTCATGGAAAGAATTGCTGTCTATGAACTCGTCAATAACAACAGCTGTCCTAGCGTTTTATCGTGTCTCCCGCATGATGTGAATTTGGATTCTGGCTGGCTCATTTTCGTACCCCGCCACCCACCTTTTCAAGTGTTGCCGCAATTGTTCTATTGGCTTGAAGTTAGGCGACGACTGTGCTGGCCATTCTAGGAACTTGATTCCGCGGTCATGGAACCATTGGCCAGCCTGCCGCGACGTGTATTTCGGATCATAGTCCAGCCAAAACACCACCTCTTCCACTTCGAGGCGGTAATACTTCATTGTCGGGAGCAATTTGACCTCGAGGATGCATGTATATAGCTTGGAATCCATTATTCCTTTTATTTGACAGCCATATTCGACTCCCTTGGTCGTCGTGCAGCCCGAAAGCATGAGGCTGCCCCCCCCCCCCCCCCAGCATGCTTAGACTGTTTAGACCTCAACGGGCCAGCAGGTTTTTCGGCTGAAATCCCAATGAAATGTAAATTTCTTGTCTTCTGAGTTTCTGGTAGTATCTTGCTTTCCCTCCAGCATGCTTAGACTGTTTAGACCTCAACGGGCCGTTTCTATATCCAATCACGCCCATCCGATTTCATAAGATTCATAGTATCTTTTCACCTAATAGTACGTATCCAGTCCTCTATGGTCCAGTGTTGGTAGCGGCGGGCGAATTCCAGTCGTAGTCATACATGCCGCGGCTGGAATTGCGTATGTACAGTAGAACCTCGGTTATACGGGCCTCGATTAACCGGTGATCGGATTATCCGTGCGTCTTTGTCGTCGACGTTTTTTTTCGATACGGCCCGCTTTCGAGACGCGGCACGTGTACTGTATACAATCATGCGGGAGGGAAAGCAAGATACTACCAGAAACTCAGAAGACAAGAAATTTACATTTCATTGGGATTTCAGCCGAAAAACCTGCTTTTAACCCTCTCTTCTTGCTAAGTGGTGGGCTGTAAAGCATTTTTTCAACAAAACAGACTATTAAANAGCCGAAAAACCTGCTTTTAACCCTCTCTTCTTGCTAAGTGGTGGGCTGTAAAGCATTTTTTCAACAAAACAGACTATTAAAGCAATACCAGCAAAGGTAGGATTAGTATTTTATGAATAAATCGCATTTTAGTTAATATACCATACCATACCGATCATTTTTTTCCAGTCGTAGAACTATCCAAATCCTATAGAGAAATTTCCTGCAGGGGAAACATATATAACCCCAAAGAGGATCAACATTTATTCATGTTCTTGTTGTCAGGTTATCCAACATGAAGGTTTTATTTCTAAACCCTACAAATCGAAAGGGATTGAAACAAAAATTGCGTTGCTCCTCAGACATGGTTAAAATATATATATTAGAAAAAGAGGCGTTCAACCGGCGTCTAACCATTTCTTCGAATTTATTCTTCTTAAATGTATACCCTGAGTATTTTATGCTAACAGTGTACTGTACTTATATCTTTTTCTAGAACCCGAATATTGCAAGCGAGACGGTGCATGGAGAAAATACATTGGAACAAAGAATGAGACGATCTCGGGGAAACCATGCCAGCCGTGGCTGATATACCTCCCAACGACGTATTCTCCGCGCCGTGAAGGCATTTATATCATTGAGGATTTCGATATCCCTGATGACTTGCATCCTTCTCACAATTTCTGTCGATACTGCAAGAAAAAAAGTTGTGAAGGTGATTTTGTGTGTTGGAATGGAATCGAGTTGGAAATTTGTGAAATCCCCGATTGCTCAGACAT
>CAJPEV010006118.1:0-11498 GCA_905338385.1 Darwinula stevensoni
CCCAGTTGCCCCACCGATCTCGTACCATAAGTGTTCGATTGCTCCACAGTTAGCCGAGGTGAGATCTCTGACTCGAACGCCCAGTTCATTTTTAGCGTACAACACGACTCCTCCCCCCTTTCTGCCGAGCCTATCCTTCTGCAAGATGTCATACCCTTCGATCTCGAATTCCTCATCCGAAATGTGAGAATCTCCCCAAGTCTCGGTTATTCCGATGACGTCGAAACCGTTGTCCAGTGCCCGCCCCATTAGCTCGTCTATTTTATTACTTAAGCTGCGTGCATTCGCGTAGAAACACTTGACTCTTTCCTGCCTTTCCTGCACGCCAGTACGCGGCGGTCTAAAGCTGCTCGCAGTGGCTGTCCCTTGCTCGTCATCCCTTGTCCCCCCATCTACAACCCTAAAAAAGGCTTATTTACCTTCATGATAGCCAGTCCAACTGCTACAGCTGCCTCTTTCGAAAAATGTACTACATCCCTAGCCATCGGACTTCTACAGCGACTCAGAGCCTCCCTAGTGTCCAGAAACACTGCCCCCTCCGCGATACATAACTCCTTCAACCTGTCGGTAACCCCTTCCGACCTGGACCACGTGATTCCTCCCTTGTCTAGCCTACTCATTTTGTCGTCCCCCTCTCATTCACTGCTTTTTCACCTTTGATTTACCTCTTTTTTTACCGGAGTTTTACCTCAATATTTTACCGTTCCTCTCTCATATATCGCTTTTTTACCCATATTTTACTGCAGTTTTATCACAATGTTTTACTTCTACCCTCTAATTTACCTTTTGTTACCTACAGGGCATCCCTCACTCCTGACTTACCTTTTTCTCAAGAATACTCTGATGCAATTTTCACCTTATATCAGGGCTATGAAACATACGGCCCAAGGATGTGGTTATCCGGTCCGCCGTCTGTTCCTGAAATTTCCGCTTGGATTGACTGTCAGCACAGAATTATTAATTCCTTTACTAGCCGAATAAACTTATTCCATTCCTGGTCAGTGACTGCAATGCATGCTCTCCTGAGCACATCCACCACCTCAGTAGGGTTTCCAGGTAATGATTTCCTTTTTTCGTGCTTTTCCAATCAATTTATCCCAATTTTCTTTATGGGGTTAATTGCATGATAAAGCCCCAATATAACATTTTAATACTTCTTGGCCATATCATCCATGACGTTCTGCTTTTGATAACCATGATCAAGAACCACGATCCAGAGGAAGAGGTAGGGCCGAGTCAACTTGGGTTTGGGTTGGGTTGAGTCTTCTCACTCTTCACTCTTCTGCTGTTGAATTCAGAGGAGGGGAGGACGTTGCATCGCTTGGGAATCTCCCTGAGGCTATAACCCTGATGGAGACGCGAGAGGACGTTTCGCAGGGTGCTGTCAGAAAGTGAACGCATGATGACGGAATTCAAGAATGTCACTAAAGAAGAATGAAGCCAGCCCTAGAGGAGGACGGCTTCTAAGCTATAGGCCACGAGCTCATATAATCACGTGACGAGCACAATATATTTCCCCAACCTTAATCGATGTAAATTCGTGATCCTCTGAAAAATTCGTCGTGTTCCACGTGACGGCATGTGCGAGAGACGAGACCAGTGTACCGGGGACAAAACTGTTCGAATGTCTTTCATTTGCTTTCAGCTGAGATTTCTCCATGACCGCTGGACGGATTCTAATGAAACTTTAGACACTTACGGAAAAAGAGTTTGGCTTGAAAAGGGTATGTCGCACAGAGTAATTAAATTATCTTATACCGAGATAATTGGTCCCAAAGCGGATGTTGCCGAACATGCGGGCAGTTTTGTCCCTCAGTGTATCTCAAACTCCCAAAATGAAAATTACCCCCCAAATCCAACATTTAAAAAATAGTGTACATTCGAGGAGAAAGAGGGATGGATTCTTTCACCTTTCCATGATCATCCTGTCGAGGCTATCATAGATGACTCATGGAAATATTACTAAGAAATGTTCACGCTAAAGAATTCGAGCGGGTATTGATGGCTAAGATACAGATGTATCTCTCGGTGCGTGTATTTTAAGAACGTAAAAAGCTCAGTTTGTTTGCCAATGACGTCACATAACGTGAATTATCCTGACAGCAGTAAATATGCCTATCACCCCAGGAGTTTTACCAGATTGGTCAAAACGAATATTGCAACTGAATAATCATTATGCCAAATAATGGAACGTCAGAGGCCCGACCATAGCCTGCAGTAAAAAGCAAGCTATTGTTCATGACTACCTTCAGAGTCATATTTAAGGGGTTCAGGAGAAAAAGACGTTCATGCACAAGAAAATTTAAAAAAACTCTGAGCCTAATGGTACACATAATCACAGACGACGTTTAACGACACCCTATAGGAAAACACGAATTTGTTTCTCCCGTCCTCCATGTGTTAAAAGGGGAATAATTTAATAAAACATGCTTACCTATTCGTGGCGGTGGAGAAGCCGGGATGTGTCCTCTGGTTTTAATGACTTCGCAGAGAAGTCATATCGGTTCTTCTGTAGTGCTCGTCCTTCTATGAGTCTTCTATTTCTTTCCCATGCTCGCATGACAAGCTCGCATGACATTTCCTCAGTTCCTGCGCTTAAGAATGATAGGCGGAAACATGTTAAACCAAGTAAAGGGTATATAATGGAGTTTCAGGGGAAACACCCGGATTCTCTATTCACCCCCCCCCCCCCCCTCCCCGGCCCCTCACTCTTTCCTGTAATTTATGTGAAATTTCAATAAATAAAAAAAGAAATATAATTCCTGGGTTCACATTGGCTATCCAGAGGCTGTTATAAAAAATGATATCGGAATATTCCTCATAAATTCGGCCAATCGCAGTGACGGAGAATAGGGCAGGGAAATATTGAATCAATGCACATGACAGTTAATGAAGCAGGTGATGACGACGAAGGAGAGTAACACTCAGTGAGACCCAGCAGAATAGGTTCCCTCTCCTGCATTTGTAGAATCGGATCTAATCGCCTCCGCATTATATGGAAGGAAACACACTATGGCTGACAGGTGAGTCTCCTTTGTGCGTTTCTTCGCGCCACGAAGTAGGGCCGGTGGCAGGCTCCACCTCCTTTCCCTTATTCCAAGGATGACACTTGACGCTACTGATGTCAGCGCAGGTATGTTTTCCAGGCGTCCTGTTTCCCATCGGTCTTTCATAACTCGAACGATTTTCGATTCCTCGGCAAGGTTTTCAGAAATAACAACTCGAATGGTTGGATTGAGAGTGGGCGTTAGTTTCTTTCTCTTCGATATTCAAAAATGACTCAGAGAAATTCCATTCTAAACTGCCTTTCCTCTGCTTGCTTCATTAACATAAGTGCTCTCCGATTACAGTTTTTCGCAGAACCAAAATGTACTTCCGATTATGACGACATTATTTCCATATTTAACCAGCATATCCATATCATGTGAATGTGATGTTATGATTTTCTTATTTCCAAAATAAGTAATATTTTCTATAATTGTTTGCGGAAGTAGCCTTGCTGTAATGATATTCATTTTTCAGGTGAATTGCATGAATTAAGAATAAATTACCTGTTCAACGTGTTCATCGTTCCATTTGATTCATTCATAGTTATATAAGTCAAAATTTCTCTTCAGGCACATGGCAATAATGAAATTGTTCACTAGTCAGTTCTTTCCTGCGTTGGTCTGTAGGGGATGGTTCAGATCGTGGAATTAACATTTCAGGAGTTTTTTTTAACTTCGGCGTACAAGCATCTCGTAACACTATCAGGATATCTAGCCTGAGTGTGGGTCATGGAAGGTCATCGGAAGAGCTCTGTCATTCAATCCTCTCCCCTTCACTTATGTGGCATCGGGGTCGAGGGCCTCGACAATGAGCCCTAGGCTGTAGCCTCTTAGCCCTTATTTTGAAAACTCTGCATGGTATGGAGATGATGAATTCCCATACATGATTTGAAAGGATCTTGAAGATGTTGTTAATCAGAGGTTTCCCACATCTTTCGGGCGGCAAATCACTCAAAGTTGATCTTGAATCGAGAATAGCAAGTAATAGTTTTGCTCAGGTATTTTCCATATGATTAGCAGTTATAGTAGTCAAGAGGCAGCTAAATATTTACAAATTTCAAAGAAAACCAGAGGTTCCCTGATTCCAAGAAAGCTCATTCCATTTAAAATAAACTTGTAAATTTGGACCATAGGGTGCTTACGCCTTTTGCCACTGCCACCCCAGCGCCTTTCAGCCCTTCTACCACCTCAGCCACTGCGGAAGCTAAAGATGGCACGCTGTGTATCCAAGAAGGACCTTGAATCGCTCTGAACTTTAATTCAATCTCTTCCTTCAGTTTTGCTTCACGTTCCCGAAGTTCATCTTCCCTTTTCTTCCTCTCTTCTTCCCTTTCACGTTCTTGCATCCGTTGTTCTTCCATTTCTTTGTCCAGTTTTGCGCGACTTTCACGAAGCTCTCTTTCCACTTTCTCTTGCTCTTTCCTTTCACGTTCCAACTTCCGTTTTTCTTCCTCTAGCTGATCGCACTGAAGTTTCATTTTTTCTAACTTCGAGCGTGTTATCTCGATACGATCCACAGGCACGGCGCTAAAGCCCTTGATATACTCCCAGAGTAACTCAGATTCCCTCTGAAATGCCTCAGCCTCTTCTTGGTCTTCTTCTTCATAAAAGGCATCCAGAGCCACGATGGGTACCTTGATGTCTTTACAGTCTGGGGCGAAGGATTTCCAGAAATCTCTCTTTGTGCCCTCCAAGGTCACTCCTTTCTTCTTACGAACCTTTTCCGCTCTCTGATCGAAGCTCCACTTGCTGAAGACGACTACCAAGTTGGAGAAGAGAGCGGGACCAAACATTTTCAAAAGGATCTGGAAATACGTTTTCTCCATTTCGTTATATCTAGGGTTCCCGGAATCCTTGACCCAAACGAAGACGTCTAGGCTTTCCTCCATTTTTAGAGACTTCACCATTCGTTTCCTGAGGTCTGCGTCTCGATTCTTGGTGTCCCCGTGGCCAGGCGTATCGATGACTCGAATAGGATCTCCGTTTCCAAGCCAGTTCCCGTCGAGTGGGCAAGCATCTTCTGTGCAGCTTTCGGCGCTCCCACTAGTTTCAAAACCATCAGCAGTTGTGGGTTTCTTTCCGAGTAGAACATTTCCGAACGTGGACTTCCCACATCCTGTTACTCCGAGAATGCAAATTTTCTTCCGATTTTGTGATGGTATTATGGGCATGTTTTCCATGGTATCTCTGGCAGTGAAATTTGAGCAGCTTCTTCTTCCCGGAAAAAAAATTGACTCCTTCACGCTTGCGATATCACTTAACACTGACACCAATGATCTGGGGTCAAGTTCAGTATATCCTAACCGTATTTCCACTCGTCAAAAACGACAAAGTCATCGAAGTCCGCGAAATATTGGCCAGTTTAGCTACATGTGAAGATTAATGTCTCATCTCCGATGCACCTAGGAAGCATGAGAGAAGCGTAATTAGCAAGAGTGAAGCGTAAATATTAAATATTTATAGATAATATATACAGGGTGAATCAAAAGTCCTGCCCCCCCCTTTGAACGTGAATAACTTCTCAACACTTGATCCCATCGAGATGCTGTTTCTCCATTCGAAAAACCAGACAATTCTGTATCGAATGATGGATTTTTGCATTATTTTGCTGATGGTATCATTCAGAAAGGAAATTCCTATGCTGGGGGTTATACAATTGCATTGGCAAGTGAAAATATTATTGTGGCACAGCATCCGATTATCTGCTCGAGTGTGAGAGTTATTGTGCCTTGCCTGTGATCAATCCCAATTCATGGAGGATTGAGGAAAATGGCTTTTGATCATTGATAAGCGAGTTGGAAAAGTTCGGTTTTACTCCGAATGCGACGGAAACCACTCGATAATTCTGGAAGAAATTGATCGGAGAAACGGTCAGTCGCAAGTTGTTGGCCCGTATCAACTCAAATTTTGACAAGAAAGGAAACGTAGCACATATTATCCGTTCTGGACACACTCTGACAGTCGAACAGAAAATTAGACAGCGCTGCATGCATGTTTCTTGCGGCTGACAGTTAGTTAGTCAGTCAGTCATGATTGGTGACTGACTCACTGACATGCGCTAATTCTAACTTTGTTCAAGACATGTTATAAATCTGCAATTTGGTACACAAGTACAAATTTGGATGCAGAGTTCAGGAAAAATCCAACTTTTGGAGCTACATGCCCCAGGGGCACCCATTTTGGGGGGGGGGGGATATGTTTTCAAAGATATAAATTTGCTTCAGCCAAACGGAAAGACATGGAAAGCTGATACTTGGCATGGACGTGCCTACTGAGAATCCGTACAGGAATATTTTCACATTTCAGAGGTATGTCTTGGGGGCATATTTACGTTCATCATCCAATGGGGCTATTTACGTTCCCGCTTAGTAGCTGAGAAATGGCATTGGTCTAAGCGTCCTACATTGGACATAACCACTCTGAATCGGAAAGTCGAGGGAAAATCTTCCTTGTCGTTTCCCTGCTATTTGCATGCACAAGCATACCGGTACGCATCAACCCAAGTCTTTCTGCCTAGCCTATAACCTAGAAAGGCATAGGGCAAGGACCACGCGCCGCATGCTAAGGCATCAAGTTTTCCGTTCAGATAGGCCGAAAAGTTCCCCCATGCCATTGAGTCGAGATCGATGTAGGCCTGAGCGTCCGTCGAAATTCCAATTCCGTCGTAATCCAATTTTTGTAAGGAAAGTGTAATTGCCTGAAATCACGTAAGAAATTAGAGAACTCGATCGAGGAAAACTCGATCGACCAGCCGCGTCGCCCAGCCTCATCCCGATCGGAAATTACTTCTCGGTCATGTACGTACATGGGAAATCGTACGTTGCCTGCTCGCGAGTTCGCTCCGAGGATTCACTGAAGATCTTGATTATCGATTGACCAAAGCAAAGCAAAACTGATGACATCGTTAGCGACAATATGGTCTATGAAGAACTACTTCTTTGATGGTCAGATTCATTTTTTGACTATTTCTGTTCATTATGAAGCATTATTGAAACTTTCTGTTTAAGTCATACGCGTGTCGCGTTTCTTGATCGCTTATAGTTTCTACCACATTTATTTCTACATGTTGGACTAATTATTGGTTATTTTTTGCACCTACTGGCAGGTATAGTACACTGTGCCTCAGGATCTCTTTGATACATAATAGCATTACCCATCACGTTGTGACGGTACCTAGACATTGGTTTATTGGAGTTAAGATGCATACCATGAATATTGTATGCTGCGCAAGACGTGGACGGAAAGTGAATGTATTTGAACGGATGTGAAGGTTATTTGTCACTTGAATCACTGTATTGATTTTCTCAGTTGTATACACATATTTGCATGTGAGTAAAATTTGTTCACAGCATCTAAAAATCAACACTATGGGCCGTATTCTCGTCGCTTCCTTAGCTAAAGGATCCCTAAAAGATGATGACTGAAAAGGCTTGAAAATAAGGGTCCCCCATGGGTACCGTATTCACGTTCTTCCTTTGCATAGGGAATCCCTAAACGCGCCCCTAAGAGATATAGGGAATTGTCAAGAAGTTAGGGGAGTCTTCAGCCGCACTTAGCAGGTTCCTGCAAAGTCGTTGCAATCTTCCGGAGAGCAGCATTCCCTCGTCAGGTTCTTTCGTTCAGGTTCGTCAGGGTCTTTGCATTTGGATATTGATATTGGATTCAGGGAATTCTTTTACCCGTCCATATGGATCAGTGGTCCCCATACTTTTTTTCGGCGAGGGCCTCACGAACACTTTACTCCACCTTAAGCGGGCCGCACTTATAACGTTTGTCAACTTGGAGTAGGTCACATTAAAAAGATCGACCATTTCTGCATGGGTAACCCTTTATCTGGCCATCGACCTCTTGGTCAAGCTGCTTGAAATGGGATGTCCCATTTAAAAAATGGAGAGAAAAAAAAAACCTTCCTATTCCTGTAGCATATAAACTCACTTTCAAAAACACTTTTCGACTCTTGTAGTCACAAAAACTGCCACTAGTTTGAGTCAGGGTACATGGAAATGCATGGGTTACACCTGCTGCTTCGTCACAAGTTGCATTTTCGTTAAATACTCCTTTTTTTCTCATGAACTTCATTTACTAGCGAGGTAAGACACTTTTCTCTGCAGTACATGAATTCTCCGAATTTCAGGCAAGTTCAGCAGGTGCACATCTAAATACATAAGCATCTAATTGTAAACATGTATTATAAGTATTTCAATATGTAAACAATGACTAAACTTGCCAGTTTACAGCAAATGATTCAAAATTTGAGAATTAAAAAATGTTCAACGCGATTATTCATTAGTGCCGATAAGACGGTAAAATACGCAAAAGGCAATTAATAGTTCATCTTAGTGGGCCGCTTTCTGAATACCGCTGATATAGATCATACTCTTATAGAATTTTATCAACCTGGTCAACTGCGATTCTTCCACGTCTGCTGTTCCATGAGAAGTGAATAAAATATCTCATCCAAATAATTTCGCCCCGTCAGGAGAATATCTGGAATAAATATTTATCGGTCATTATTTCAATACTCGCCTTCTCAACGTACTATTCCAACATTTGAATGCTAAGTGCATGAAAGTGATGAGACAAAGCCCACCCGAGAATTATCAGTGTTTGCTTAGAATCTCTCTCCCCGAAGTGCAAAAAGAGCAGAGAAGTGCTTTCTATTATTGACTGGTGGGTCGTATCGAATGATTTGTCTTCTCGGAAAAGAAACTCCACCTCAAAGTAATGTCACACACTCGTGGGGCCGTTTTGCCCCCTCTCACCCTGTTTGCCCTTTCCATGAAGCAATGTACTCGATCCCCTCACCTCGGGCAGGAAGACTACTTTCTCCGACCCAGCCTTGCCTGGTTCCTCCCCTTAAAAATTGGAGGCTTTCTCCATTTCGGGGCATTCCCGTGAGGTACTCGGGTGGCACTCGCCAGCATTCGTGGCGAAATTTCCCATCAGCACTTCGGATCGTCCTTCTCCAACCTGGCCCTGGCTGTGGAGAAGAGTGCCCGTTTTCCTCCTTGAGGCTCACCGCCTTCCTTCTTAAATTCGTGTGGTGTCTCTCTGCCGTCATCTCTTCTCCAACGCCAAGCTNTAAATTCGTGTGGTGTCTCTCTGCCGTCATCTCTTCTCCAACGCCAAGCTCGAACTAGGCACGGGACATTTTGTCCCTATTCCACATCCTCAGGCCGGTGACCTCCTGTAGAGAATAGTTAATGTTTGGCCTTTCATTAACCCTTTCACGGTCACGCACTAAAATATCCGTCGTCCTCCAGTGAGATTTCGGAAAATCTGGACCGTCAAAAGGTTAAATTGAAGCATCCAGTTATCCCGTGTGCTGTTTCCTCACCACGCAAATCTTGTTCATGTAGTGGAAGGTGATAAAACTACACCTTTCTTCGCCGCATTGCTAGCCCAGCCCGCGGTATTAGGGACCAACACACCCATTAGACTCTAAACCATGCGACAGTCGCAAGAGATGATTTGGAGACGCAGAGAGAGAGGAATGTAAGATCATTTCGAAGCACGGGGCAAGAGGTCTAATTATGACATGCTGTGTATTGAAATACGGCTATTTTGCTAGAATTTGTGAAACCAAGCAAAGGAGGGCGCTGCATTTTGGAAAGTTTCGCATATATTTCCTGCTGGAGTCCCTTTATGATAATCCTCTCGTTTATGCATTTCATTACTTCTCTCCGCCAACCGTTATTCTTCGAGTTATCAAAGTACCTCGTACGTATATTTCCACTTTTTCTCAAATTTCTAGATCTCACTGGATCAAAAAATTCAGGGAAGAGCATTATCTTCAAAATGTTCACCATTGGGATGGGTGTTCAAGACATGTATGCCGAAAATATTATTCCTTAAACACCCGAAAATATGCATGAGTGCCTTTGTTCAGTTTTCCACATCTGCCCGGTTCGTTGGCACGAAAACATTTCTTGGAACCCCGAAAATGTGGGGTCTGAGGGGATGGACCTCAAAAATATAATTTTTCCTGAACTCATACCCCAACAGGTGAAAATGATTTAAAGTTTCACCTATATATTTCGCTGTACGTTTCGCTGAAGCGAAAACCCTTTGGGGAAAAAAGGGCCCACAATGTACCTTGCATGTCGGATTTTATCCTTGTTTTTTTTGTGGCGGACTTCACCCTTTCCTCCTTCATATCTTCGTCTTAAAAAAGAGATGGCTAAAGCTGAGGGTACTGGAGGAAGCCCCACTTCCCCATCTTCCTCCATACATGGAATAGGAGTTGTAGTAATGCAGGAATGGGTTGGTCTCTACCCCAGTCATTGCTCTCATCGACTCGGAAATTGGATGTTACAGTTTTTTTCCAATTGCTAAAGCCCTATTTCATACCTCAATGGACATTTTTCAAAACTTAGCGTACGATCCGCAAAACGCTGCGCTCTTTTCTAATATCTATGCGTCCGGCAGTCAAAAGGGCGTCACTTTCTCAAAATCAAAGTACGTTCGTCAATATACTAACGTATGGGGTTAGGAACGTCTATGGACAGCCAAGAAGTAGACCAGGAAAATAATTCCTCCGAATACGGAAAGGCGATAATGTGATAATGTAATAATTACAAAACTTAACGTACCCGTGTCAAAACTGTGCGTACTGCTGTCGAGATTCAATTTCCGCTCTCCAAAAGGGACAACAGAACGTCCTACAATCAATTTCCAACGTACCATTAAGGAAGACGTCGATGCTTTCTTCCTTTTTTTTAGAGACTGGACCATTTTTTCCTTGAGGCCTGCGTCTCGAATTTTTATGTCTCCGTGGCCAGGCGTATCGATGACTCCAACGGGATTTCCCTTCCCAAGCCATTTGCCGTCGAGTAGGCAAGCATGCACAGTGCAGCTTTCGGCGCCTCCGCTAGTCTCAAAACCATCAGTAGCTATGAGTTCCTTTCCGAGGAGAACATTCCCGAGCGTGGATTCCCCACATCCTGTTTCTCCTAGAATGCAAATTTTCTTCTTGTGCTGGGATGGCATTGTGGGGGGAAAATGCATGGTATCCATGGTTGCTAAGTGTGAGCGTCTGCTTCTTCTCTGACTAAAGTGGCACACTTTCAAGTCTACGATATGTTTAAAACCGACACCTAGACATTGTGGTCACGTTCACTGAAAATAAACCGTATTGGCACTGGTGAAAAACGAAAAAGTTGTCGAAACCCATGAATATGTTGGCCTTAATACCTGCATTCGAACCAATATGTATCATCTCCAATCAACCTAGGAGGCATGAAAAATGTCATAGGGTAAGCGATAATATAACTGTTGGACTGATTTAAACTTATTTCTCTTAGCCTATAGCGGCATGTGCGGCTTACGAATGTAAATGTTTCCAGTCAAAAAGCCAGCTAATTTCGATGTTCCGACTCGGCACGAGGTCGGGCAGTGCAGCGAAATTGACTTCTGTCGTAAACCGATAATATAGGATGCAAGGAGATGTCT
>CAJPEV010006119.1:0-11492 GCA_905338385.1 Darwinula stevensoni
TGGACACCCTGTAGAATGATGAAATTTGGAATTTATACTTGGAGAGGCCACCAATTTTTTTCAAGCAGATTCAGTGGTGGTACAACTGAATTTCATAAAATGACCTCTCTAACTTTGAATGCCTCATACCCCCATTAATATTTACATAAACCTCCTGAGGCCAATAGGAAGCACCCCCACAGGAATTTATAAATAATGAAGGAGGAATTGTTAAGGTTTCAACCTTAAGGGTGGATTTTTGAACAGAGCATTATCCGATAATGCAGCTTTATTTACCGGATTTATAATGCATTTTCTCCTAAATAAAGCTGCATTATCGGATAATGCTCTGTTCAAAAATCCACCCTAACTCTTTCACTCCCAAGCCTAAGTAGGCAGTATATGGATAAATTCCCAAGCTAGTTTTATACTAAATTGCAAAGTATTATTTAGAAAATCATTACAAATCCTATTTAACTAATGGCACACAAAACCAGTGCCGAGATTGGCACCTCAGGAAATTTTAGCATATGATATGAAGAGCTGATATTTGGCGCCTTGGGATTCTAAGGGTTAATGCATAACTAATATGGAATGTACTCCTACGTCAATTAACAGAGAAATGATAAACCATTTAACTGCAACAGCCATATGCAGGCTCACTGAAACTCTAAAAGCACTTATTAATCATTTAATCAATAGATTAATTTATTCACAATAATAATAATATATAACTGCAAGCATGAACACAATAATCAGAACAAGATGAAACCATATTCCCATGAAAATGAGCAGAAGTGGCAAAAACTGTTCACAGAAATGAGATGCTGCCCAGTCAATGGTGCAAGACCAGAAAAACTAAATGCTTATACATGGACACTAGGACAAGGCAGCTGGGAAAATAGATATGAGTTCAAGTAGGAAGGCCTGCAGAATGTCCACAAGTTCATACACCCAAAAAGGATGGGGAAATGATGCTAAATGATGGGACTGTGAATATCACACTGAGCCAGAAGTAGGAGTCAGCGCCGGGCAGGGCGCTGGGTAGGGCTGGGGACATAGGATGATCCACCATGCTTCTTCCACTCCCGCTCAAATTCCTGCTCAAGAATCTCAGCCCCTCGTTTCCGAGTCAGCCCAGTCTCCTCCAGGTTCAGCTCACACATCTGCATATCATCACGACCTATATGCATGACAACATGAGAAAATTGCTTTGATGACAACAATAAATTAAAGTCCCTGAAAAATAGGGAGCCACTGCAGCTCAATTACTGTACATGGTTCACTAGCATGAAAAATCAGTCATTGGTTAGATCAGACAGAAAGACCATACTCAAAGATATGGATATCTACGTTCAGTGGTGAGTCCATCACTCCCACCCCACATTTCAAAACATTCCAATGCCTATAATGTTAGTAAAACACTAAGAGAACAAATAAGAGATACCATAGATCATACACACTAGCTATGATCTCCAATCTCCATTCAGAGCAAGAATCAGAAAATGACACTTAAGCCTCATATTAGTGAAAAGATTGGGTTAATTTGAAAATAAAAAATGGCAGAAAAAAATGATAGTGTACACAAAAGTAGATAGCAATGAAAGAAAAAGTTATACCAGCTACAAGTAGGACAGGTTCTTTCTCTGGATGGATCTCCATCTGTCGAGCAATCCAGGGGCCTTCAAAGTGGGCATACCACCACCCCTTCTGGGGATGTGATAGGTCTCGTTGCTGGTCACTGGGTCGCACAAAAGGTATGCGAAAGTATCGTTGAGTTTTTTCTGCCCCACTGGTCCCATTCACCATTCCCTTGGGCATCATCCTTGGCTGAATGGCTAAAAGGAAAACACATTACCATTCAATCAACTTTGGCAACAATTATATTTGGGGAGAAGAGAGGGAAACAGGAGATTAAGAACCACAAGAGACAGTATGATTTATTTAGCATGGTGGACATAATAAATACTGTACAAGTCACCCAGCAGAAATACTGATGACAACATTAAAGGCTATGTATTGGCTAATGTTGATTCCAAGATTACTCCCTACTCAAACCATGTCCTACATGAAATTCTGTATGAGTGATGAATGAATGGTCATTGTAAAGGACAGACATTAGCTCCTGGGAAGGATGGTGAAAAGTAACTAGCTGCAATAAGAAGAAAAAAAGCTGGGATGTGATACTGTACATGATACAGGAAAAATAACTGAGAGATATGAGAAAGATGGGGACTGGTGGAGAGTAGAAGAGGATACATGGAGCCAGTATGCATGGACAAAGTATGCAATTGGCTGAATGAAGGGATGGTTACCATTCTTCCCATCAGGCAGCTCTACAGTGTTTTTCACTTCAGTTAAACAATTTTTCACTTGACTAAGACACCGATGCGAGGGGTATTCAGAGAGGAGGCGAGGGCGCAGATGCCCCTGGTGACTAGCGACATCTTTCTCTTCTTCGAATATTTAGGCTTTTTTGTATGAATCAAACTATGTACTAGATACGATGAACCGCATGCATAGTCGTGTTGTGAACGGGAGACCTTCCTTGTAGTCTATTTAAATAAAAAGGCTCCAAGTTTTCAATTTCTCATCGGCTCAACGATGTAGAAACACTGGATCGGACTTCGATGGACAATCCCAGATTCACGTTAGATAGGCCTAATCTAGCCTACGTGAGTTCGGCGTGGGGAATGATACTTCGGAACCCAGGAACGATGCCCAAAACTTCACCTGTTTTATTGAAATATTAAGGAAAACAGTAATCGGTGACACGAAAGCCTAGTTTTTCACTACGACATTAAATTATCATTTCAATATATTGTGTATTTGGGAAGGTTCATATTTATTTTCCTCCCTTCAGCAGGAATCATCATCGTTGTCGCCAATGTCATCATGACATCTGCACTAAGAATGGAACTCCTAGTTTCTGCGTCGATCCGCTATATCACCCACACCATGCACCGTTGTCGAAGTCAAGTGAAAAAATGTCTAACTCAAGTGAAAAACACTGTAGTCACTGTAACACGTCAGTAAAACTTGAATCAAACTCACCGCCGCTAATTACACTTCCATGCGACACGGTTCTTCTCCATGTATTACCAAGCGAGACACTAGATGGCAGTGATGGAGGAAGCCAGCTACACCATGACACCGTCTTATGCATAAAAAAGTTTCGCGATAATAGCTGCAGTAAGAAAAAATATTTATGGGTTAAAAGTTATGGAAACTCGGACACACGTTGTACACTACAGAGGACATAACGCTGATGCATAAGCAGTTGTGCAGTATCCCAGGTTTTTTTTCCTATATGCGAATATTCGGATTCTAATATCAGTAGAGATGTATATTCTTGAGTTCATAAATTCCTCTATACAGACTTCTTGGATATATTTTAGTCAACTCCTGCAACTATGAAAATTAGAGATTCATGGTAAATCACCATAGGTCGAAATGGGTCACCATGGGTCACTCAGCATCATTCTGGGCCACTTGGATCAGACTTGAGATTAAGAGAAGAAAAGAGTTTCTGAATTAGTTCTGATGAGCTTGTTCTTTTCAATCTTGTCTGGAAAGGATCCCCATGTTATTTCCCTATGGGTCTGACTTTTATTACACCCTGTAGTCTATGAGCAGAGTTAATGTCGTGACAATGGCTTCAGTAAGTAGAGTAGATATGTATATGTTAAAAGTAGAGGGAACTTGGTCGAACGTTGTATAAAACTGAGGATATTACGTTGATACATAAACAGCATCCCTATATTTCGGAAATTTATTTGTCCTATGGACCTCTATCCGGATTCTATACAGTCACTACATCGAGGCTTATAGATTCTATAGAGTCCATAAACTCCTCTATACAGTTTTATAGATTTGTATAGAATTTTTTCACTTGGTCAAAGAAGGGACAGACTCATGTGAAACAACTTCAATGCCACAGCATTGCTCACATTAATTGAAACGATGCTTCAGTATGGCATCAATCCTTTAACTTTGATTCCATTTGGATTCGGTGTTGAAAGAGCAATATTGCAAGAACGTTGCCCGGTCAACGTTAGATCAACAGATGTCAGGCGAGACATCTAGCGAGACATGCGAAAAAATAAGATTTCCTGACTGCGAAATGTAATGGCGACAACTTGATCAACGTGTTTAGTTACCATATATTGGGTAGTTCAAAGAAACGCTCTACCGTTTTCTATGGGAAAAACAACTTCATAAATGTTGCGAAAAATTTAAATTGGATACGCGATCGATATTTGACGGTTATAAAGTGAAATACTTGTTAGTTTTTTTTTCAGCACCCCTGCTTCAGTCTTGCAACGCCCATTAAGAGGTGAATTAAAGGTGCTTAGAGATGGATTATTCCACCTCAAGTGAGGGATTACCTTTGCTCGACCGTATCAGAATTGAATGAACTTTTCAAATTTAACTTTTCAAGGGAGAGTGGGATCCAGCTGATAATTGACAGAGACGTTCATGAGTCTAAGGGTTTTTTTTTCACTTCCGCAAGATGGTACTCTATCCAGATAGCGCTGTTGTTGACCGGGTGACCGAGGGTTATTTAAAAAAAGGTTTAATGCTCCACTTGTAAACTGGGTAACAGGACAATACATGACTGAGAGAATTGTTCAGAAAAAAATAAGACAATCTTTTCAATACCTCCTCTATGTCCAATATCAAGAGTTTTCTTATCTCATATTTTTTTCATCGAGTACACGAATCGCACTTTCTTCCCTTTGAAAACGTTGAAACTGCTTTTAATCGCCCTCGGTCCCCCGGTCAATGCAGCGCCCTCTATCAGGATACAGCGTCATCTTCCGGAAGTGAAAAAAACACCTTAGACTCATGAACCTCTCTGTCAATTATCAACTGGATCCCACTCTCCCTTGAAAAGTTAAATTTGAAAAGTTCATTTAATTCTGATATGGTCGAGCAAAGGTAATCACCTCACTTGAGGTGGAATGATCCACCTCCTGGCACTTTTAATTCAACTCTAAATGGACGTTGCACGACTTAAGCAGGGGTGCTGAAATAAACCTGGCAAGCATTTCACCCCCTTGTAACTGTCAAATATCGATCGCATATTCAAGGTATTTTTTTGCCACATTTATGAAACTGTGTTTCTCCCATAGAAAGCGGAAGAGCGTTTTTTTTGAATCACCTTATATATGCTATCAGTACGCGACTCAATCACTTTAGTAGCAGTACTTGATATTTTCTCCACTAACGACGCCTGGGAAGGTATTTGACTTGCTGGATACATTCCAACAATGTGGCAACCTAACCAAACAAGATCCAGGATAATTCTGAGCAGGATGATGGTTGCAAAAAGTTTGTGAGGTTATGTTGCTCCATGTGACCAAGACGCCCTGTTTTCCAGGATGAATCCAAAATCAATATGATTGCCGAAGGTTTTGTGGAGTGAGGATAGTTTCTTATTACATCACATTAATCAGGCCAGACTCCTCCTGATTCCAGAGAACAGGATGCCTCTTTATCATCTCGGTATTATGTTCACATTGTCCTTGGATGAGGGTATATTAAGGAAGCGGGTTCGTAGGATGGAGATCGTGTCCAGAAGGTATTCAAATAATCCCTTTAATCATGAAACGGCGCATGCCCAAAAATTAAACAGTTGAGACCTGTTATATGAACGTTGAATCTTCGTGGATTCAACATTTCTTCAGCGTTGAAGAAAATGTATTTTCAATATGGATTGAACGTTGAAAAGCAAATGTTGAATCAAGGTTGAAATATTGGTTTTGAACATTGAATCAAAGTTTCTATACCGTTGATGTCAATGTTGAATCATTCGTTGATAAAAAGGAACTTTCAATATTGAACCAATGTTGATGAGCAACGTGATTTCAACGTTAGCAGCATTAACGAAATGATGTAGAATCAACGTTGATTCAACATCAGTGTGCCACTTGGGGGAAATATGAAAATGAGATACTTTACAGGCAAGAAAGCGGAAAAATATCGCGGGGAAATTTGGTAGCGGAAGAATACAGCCAGTGAAAAATAGGGGAAAAATAGGGAATTTTCCCATTTTATAACTTAGTTATACAATTAAAATTTTAATTTCGATTTTAAAAATTGCTTCAGATGCAAATTAATGCGACATTACTTATAAAATACATCAAAATCAATAAAATAAAGACGTAGCCTCGTGGTAAGCGTGTTTTTCTCATCTTTTGATCCAAATTATTAACATACAGTAGTATAATAGTGAGGGGTCCAATGCACCACCTTGCACGGTTACGTTCGTCATTTACCTTGCCCAGAAAGGGTTACGGCAATACCAACACTAAGATGAAGCATTTCGGATAATTCGAAGAAGATATTTGACGTCTAATATCTGCAATGAAACTTGAACAAACCATAGCATACAAACAACGCAACGCTCGTCGTTTATCAGACATTCCACTTTACAGATAATGCGGAGGCAAAAACATGGAACTCAGTTCCATTTCATTTGATTTCAGGTACAGATTGGCCTACAAATTTCGAAAGTGAAGAGTGCTTCATCCACTACTACTACCCGCTACTATTGAAGTTTTCGACTTAATGTGAAATTCAAGAATGAAAAAATATACTAGACAAAAGTAAACCAAAAGAAGGAAGAAAGAAACATGCTCAGAGAAAGATAATGAAAGGGAAAAACTGTCAAAATACTCTGGGCAGAGGAATGTCAAAGTACCGTCTTTGACAGTACGACGACCAAGTAAGAAACAAAAAAGGGAAGTCCTGTAAAATAGGGAAGTCCTGTAAAATAGGGAAGTCCTGTTCCGGTGAACTCGGTGAAACATGTAATATTCCAATTGGGAGGAGAGTGGAAGTGTTTTATTGCTGTAGTGATCGTCGATGGATGGATAGAGGGGAAACATGCCCATATGCTCCACTAAATGCAGAAGAATATTCTAGTACAGACGCCCACAGTGGCACAACGACGACAACACAGGAGGTAAACAATGAAAGTCCTAGTAAATATATTACTACTTCCGATCCCAGTGAGGGAGGAATAAATGTTCGTGGTGAATCTGGTGAAACATATCAAATGCCCATTGGGAGGAGAGTGGAAGTGACTTATTGCTGTAGTGATCGTCGATGGATGGATAGAGGGGAAACAAGCCCAAATGCTCCACTAAATGCAGAGGAATATTCTAGTCCAGACGCCCACAGTGGCACAATGACGACAACACAGGAGGTAAACAATGAAAGTCCTAGTAAAGATTCTACTCCTTCCGATCCCAGTAAGGCAGGAATAAATGTTCATGGTGAATCTGGTGAAACATATCAAATACCCATTGGGAGGAGAGTGGAAGTGATTTATTGCTGTAGTGATCGTCGATGGATGGATAGTAGGGAAACAAGCCCAAATGCTCCACTAAATGCAGAGGAATATTCTAGTCCAGACGCCCACAGTGGCACTATGACGACAACACAGGAGGTAAACAATGAAAGTCCTAGTAAAGATTCTACTCCTTCCGATCCCAGTAAGGCAGGAATAAATGTTCGTGGTGAATCTGGTGAAACATATCACATGCCAATTGGGAGGAGAGTGGAAGTGATTTATTGCTGTAGTGATCGTCGATGGATGGATAGAGGGGAAACAAGCCCAAATGCTCCACTAAATGCAGAGGAATATTCTAGTCCAGACCAGTTTCTTGTGCGTCTGTGGTTGTGATTCTAATAAATTCGATAAAGAAGCTGGACGGAAACTTTGCAAAACTTCCTTTGAATATCTGGTCAGATAGCAGCTCCTCCAAACAAATGGGTTCATGAATCCCTGAAAGTATAGAACTAACTATGCTTTCGCCATTCTCCCTCTCTGCTTAAATGTATTCATGGAACGTATTTAGGATCACAGCTACAATCCTGAAATATGGCATTAAATGGGGGATGAATTTATTATGCCACATTTCATTGAAATATCAGAAACACAGAGTCAGCCGACCTTTTGTGGCCTCCACAGTATCGCGGCATTTCGTGACTAGGCCTGATCTGTTCGCCTGATCTGTATTTAGTTGAGTGCAGCCTCAAGAAAGGCCGGAATTTCGACGTCGAAGCTCATCTCACGAATAGTGTCGAGCACATCTCTAAAGCCTCAATCAACGAGAAAAACATACATGGAAAAAAGGATTGAAGAAAAAACTAAGACCAGCGTCAGTCCTCAATAGCTACGTCATGATCAGGGCATCAGAAATGTTCTCTGTATCGGGACCAAACACATCCAACATAAACACATCCGGAGCACCCGCTAAGTATGGTTTGAGAAAGGGGCGACGCTTATGACTACTATAACCTTTCCTCTGGAAAGCGTAGTTGCACCTAATCGGGATATAAAGATAGGCACCACCCCAGATGATGAGTACCTTGTCTACATCATTACCCCAGAAGTGTCTCCTGCCACAGTGGTCATCTGGCTTCTCAGGTCTTTACGGATGCAAATGGGTCAAGATTAGCGTAGTCCTGAGTGTCTGTCCGAGGGTTAGATACAGGTCTACTAAATTAGTCCCCTCAGGCCATGTACCTTCAAAATCGAAAATTTTACATTGTAAGCAATGCAATATCTATGCTTTCCTTCCCACTTCCTTCAAGGAAGAATATGTTTGAGTAATAGCCTAAGCGTTCAACAATGGGTCAGGCTGATGAATGCGAAATCAGTCCTCCTCAAAATGTTCCCCCAAGGAATGATCCTCCAAAATTGGAATTTTCTGTATTCAGCATCTTTACTGCTATAAGTGTTTCCAAGATTCATCCTCCCATCATATCTAGAACATGGTTAGAATTTGCGTCAGCAAGTCACTCCAGATCGCTAATATACAGGGTAGGACAAAAAACGCTATCATTATTGGTGAGTTTTCAATGTGATTGTAAGCTGCCCATTCCGAAGAAATCTGGTAGGCATATAGGATGACTCAATCAGCGTGCATGGCCAGAATTTAAAATCAAAATGGCAAACATGTGGGAATTGCATTTAATTTGCTTTTAATCGCAAAGAAAGTTAGTGTTCATTTTCCCTTTAATATTAGAAGTACGGGTGTGATCAGTTTGACCGCTAGCTGCTTTTAAATAACACTTACTCTGCTCGTTTGGCAATTAAAGGCCTATGCATTTTTTTACTTTTCCTACATCTACAATACGTATTCAACATCCTGATATAGCAGTAGACCCAGGGTTGCATATTCAGCAGAGATATAACACGTTATGGTCAGAAGTACTGGAGCAGTCAGTTTGACCGCCATAGAGAAATCAATGTACTTGGCTTTGTGAGAAACTGTCGAAGTTACTGTGAGTTTGGGTCTGACCGACCATTTTCACAAGTTCAATCTGTTGTGATCACGTGACAGACCTGGAGTAATCTTAGGATTAACTTGGTTTATTCGCGTGACTGATTTGGTGAGAAAAAGTGTTTTACTTTGAAGCTAAACTTCAGAACTACGCTTACGTCTTGTATGTGCTACAGTAGAATACTGTTTCAGAAAAGTCAGATGATTTTTTCTTTCAACATATCTGCTGTATCTGTATACTAGTGAATTTGTCAGCCCGAAAGGGCAAACAAACTCGCTATGGACGCGCCTGCGGCGCTAACTTTAATAATGCATTCATAGCATTCCTTTTTGAAGCTCACTCCTAATGATGCCGTCACTCCTTGGTCAATGAGTTTGGCGTTTCTCGCGGCTTTAGCGCTTGCACCTTAAAAATGTTTCAGAAAATATTCATAGTGACAGCTTCTGACTTCCAGCACAAGGTAAAAATTCAGTGCGTCGTTTAGTTTTATAATATTGCATGAAATTATTGCCTGTGGTCGTCGCATTCTTTTTTGTGCATAAATATAAAAATATATATAGTAGCAGACATATAAACTCCTCACGTCAGAGTTTCAACTAAATAATTCCACATAGACTATAGACTATTTCATCTCTATATTTATATCTCTATATTCGGGCCCTAATAACTCTACAGAAGTCACTTTTTCAAATTCATCTAAGGGTTCCATACAGTTGCCCATGAAGAAAAGCGTCATTCTGCATTATCGTCTCGCGTCATTATCGTCTCACGATGTTTTTCCTCGATGTTTTGTTCGCGATGTTCTTTCCAGGAGCCATTATTCACATTAAAACACCGATGATTTAATGAGTTTTCCTCAGATCTCTTCATTTATTCTCATTATTCAACGAGAAAAAAAAAACTTTAAAATATTTCCCTCCCTTAGTCCGCCCCGAGAGGACATATTTCTGAAGGAGGATTTCTCGACGCTAGGACAAATACAATTATTGGAAAACGGCACCCCAAAAAATATGCTCGATGGAATGCATCTGCAAGTTTGCACTTTTCCTGAATTCCGTGTCTCAGTGAGCACGATAATATCGCACAGTGAAAACATCACACAGCGATAACATCGCGTCGCTAGGTTTGAAAGCCTGCGAGCAAGAAGTAAAGATTTCCTTTAGTAAATCTTCACCTCAAAAATTAAACAAAGAAGATTCGAGAAAATTCGCCTTTTGCAGAAAAAGTTTCCTCAGGGGTTTTAGCTACAAATGAAAATTTTAAATGAAATCGGTATTTGGAAAACTACATGCCTACCAATTTTCACCCTTATTCGTTTCCTCTTTACGCTTCAGCAAAAATATCTCTGGAAAAGCAGACCCAGCCAAATACTCTGCCATAAGGGTGTGCACCGCCAAAGTTGAATTTTTCGGTCCTGGACCCCCTCCACTCCCATTCCCTGCCTGAAAAGTCTTATCTTTGTGCGATTTGACAATTTCCTTCGTACATTTGGATTAGGGGATGAAATTACGAATAATTGCACACACCTGACAATCGCAACATCCCATTCGGCACAACAACGTCGTGTCGACGTTGAAAAAAGGTTGATGGCAATGTTGCCTCAATGTTGAGAAAAGGTTGACTTTTCAACGTAACATGTTGCCATGATGTTGCCACAATGTTGAAATGAAACACAGCTCAACGTTGAAAAGTTGATGCCGTGGGACGTCGTGTCAACGTTGAATTTTCAACGTAAGGGCATTATAGTACCTCCTCCCTATTCCTNCCATGATGTTGCCACAATGTTGAAATGAAACACAGCTCAACGTTGAAAAGTTGATGCCGTGGGACGTCGTGTCAACGTTGAATTTTCAACGTAAGGGCATTATAGTACCTCCTCCCTATTCCTGGGTTTGAATGAGCTTTGATTGTCGGATGAGATTGAATATGGACTCGATAGCTCCATAGATGGTTCCCAAGAGGTATGATAGTAGCAGTACTCTATCGAGTACAATCATCCTCACAGTTTTATTTCCGCTACTGAATGAGAATTCACATTGAGTACTTGCATGACTCAAGTACCTCTTGGTCCAGTAGAGGGAAACAATCTCGCGGGCATGGTTTTTATACTCTATCCATCATGGATGAGTCTAAGTAAAGGCGCGTGCCATGTGGAGATTTAGGAAAATTGAGCGTGTCTTTTCGGACCCACTAGCCAGAAGTAATTTCGGTCT